>JADDOH010012210.1:0-86981 GCA_016648135.1 Agrypnia vestita
AACACAGAATACGTGTCACATAAATATTCTTACTATTTTCAAATTTTGGTAAACGCTCGTGCTATGAAAATAGGACTAACTTGCTGGTCTGGAGTGAGATTCGAACCCGCGACCTTTGGATTACGAGGCGAGAGTCATAACCAAAGACCAATAAGCAATGGGCTAATCAACTAGATCATCTGTGTTCGCGGCCATCTTTTCTTCTTTCTTCTTTTTTTTTCCTTTTTTTGCTTTTTTCTTTCTTCCATATCCAATTCTTTCAAAAATTTACCACAGCAATTTTCAACAGACGAAATATGCAACCTAAACTTAAATAAACAGCCATCCTAAATGTACATTTTAATGGAGAATAGTGCTTTGATACATATTCATGGTTAACTTAACTTATTGCTGGCTCAAAACGTTTTTTTTTACCTCCAACATATTCATTTTCAAATTTCGGTGTACATAGAAGACAAATTTTGGTCCCATATTTTGGTCAAATCGACTCAAAGTTAAGTTGAAATTTTTATATACCTACTCGTATGCCTATAATCTATACTCATACAATATTCAAATAACAAATTTATAATATTAAGATAAATTATAGAAGTCTCACAAAGATGAAGCTATGAATATGAGAAACGCGTACGGAAGTCTTTTTATACAATGGCCCAGGGCTCACAACCTGAATGAGATGGTTATACAGTAAACACCCTACACAATGCAACGTTTACCAGTTCCATCGAAAGAACATCCACACATTATCAATTTTTTAAGAATTCTATATTATATGTTCTAATCTGAGAAGAGGTGCTTACACTCAGATCACACACGGAAACTGTTGTGTATTATTCAAGGATTTCAATTTAAAAATTGTTTTGCAAATTTGTGAACATGATTTAATGAGTTTTTAATCTTTTTTAAATTCAGTCTTATCACGTGTACTTATTTATGCGCTTTAATAGGTACACAAATGTAAAGCTGTTTTCATTCATTTTTTTATCAATATCATACAGAAATTATTTTAGTAATTAGTTAGGATGAGTGAAAATTGTAAATAAAACAAATTTTCATTAAAAGTTAAAACATCGTTTATAACTGAAAATGAAAAAAAGGACAACGATAAAGCAAATAATGTGTGTGAAGCGAATAAAATGCGCGAACCCAACAAAATAACTGATTTTAATTAAATAAATCAATAAAACGACGTAATTGAATTAGATATAAAATAAGTTAATCGCATAAAATTATGAATCCAAATAAATCTAATGAACCAAATTTTCAAAACCCATCTTCTTGGCTTATAGTGGAGTGCAAATACGTGGAAAGAAAAGAAAATGAAATATCCACAAATAATTCGTGAAAATAAAAAAAATGGTTAGGTTAGGTTAGATTAAAAAGACGTAACTACCAACATTAAGATATAATTTTTAAATTAAAAAAGGGGAGTTAAAATTAAATACCGCCCTGGTAGTTTTTTTATTTAGGACTACCCCAGTGCACACGAGCTGGATCGGATAAAGCCGCGGCTCTTAAGAGGCGGGTGTCCAGAAGTGCCGGAAGACGGGACACTGGATGAGTAGGGATTTATTTTATTAATGACTCTCCGGTACATTGTTGCGCGGAAGCGATCGCTCTCCTCCCCCTGACTGCTTCCCCTTCCGCCGCTCCAGCACAGCGTTTACAAATGCATTAACATATAAATACACGAATCATCATTTTATTTTCCGTCCATGTAGCTTCCCCCCGCGGAACTGCTGGCGATACTTCATCAATCACCCTGTCTCTTCGAGCACCATTGACTTCCTCTGCGGTACACGACCCGCCCCCTTCCTTTCTCGTCTTCAGATCGTTATTCCATTTCTCGGCGGATTACGTAATGTAACCCTGTTCAGCCACCCCGTGTTACAGCGTTACTTGTTCGTGCGCAGCCCTCTCTGTCTTGTGTTGAGGTTGATTAATACTGTTTACCAGCTTGTATACCAAATCGTAAAACATCAGCGAAATTGTTACATTATTAGCTTTAGGGGAGAAATTTTGACGTACTTGTGACTAATTTCTGAAGGTGTAAATTATGTCAGATTAAAAAATATTGGTTGTATTATATATATATCTACCAGGCGCATGCAGTGGGAACATTGAAGCATGACTTTTTTGTACACGTTTATTGTGGAAAAAAAAACAGAAATCAAGTATTTATGCTACAGATTTTTATGATATATCAAAATACGAATGCTATGATAAGAATTGTGATGTAAATATTACGAATTATATGTTGTATTCCATTTTTTTTCCAAATAGTTGATTACATAAAAGTCATGGTGCGATGTTCCCACTGCACGCCTCTGATATCTACTTCTTTTATTTGATTAATTACACCAAAATGTCGATCTACAATGCTGCTGAATCAATTGAAAATAAAAATATGTCAGATTAATTAAAAATCCATAAATATTATTAAAATGTGGTTTTGCGAAAAAGGTTGATTAGATTTATCCTGGATTAGGGACAAAAATTGTTTGATTTTTCGTGGCATAGAGTGGTACAGAGTGGTAAGACTTATCCTTGAACTCCTGTAGGCTTTTTGTACTTCTGCTTCCTGACGTTCAGTAAGCAGAAATACAAAAAGCTGGTCCGCGCAACGCCAGTATTAGGGCAGTAGCCTTTTCCTCTTCTTCTTTTGGTGCCTTGTTCGTTCAACGGACGTTGGCTATCATGTTGGCTATGAGGAATTTTTTTCTGCGGCCCGGAACAGCTCTACAGTAGACTGGCCAAACCACTATCTATTAGGGCAGTAGCCTTCTCCCAGTTATCCCAAAAGTTGTTGTTTGTGGTAAGTATTCTACGAACATCGTGCGTTGAAAGGAAGTGACTTCATCCTCGTAGACTCGCGTAGTACTCTCGCCTACTCGAATCTTCTGTTATCTTCTCACTTCTTCCCGTTTTTTGACGTCCTATTGCGTCTTTTCGGCGACTTGAAGATTCTTGACGTCCATGCTTGTTTTTTCCGCCTTACGTTTTACATATTCTCGATGTTTTGATGTCCATCTTTGTAGCTTTCAATTCCTTATGTTGTCTGTGGATACTATCCGTAAGCTCCTCGAAGCACCCGAATTTTGTGTCTAGCAATATTTCGAATTTTGCCTCTCTTCTTCCTTTTCTTTCTTTCCTTTCCGTCAGAGAGGCTCTGATAGTGCGCAATTATCTCTGAGTGATGTTGTTATCCTGAGAATTATCATTATGATCACTGTTGTCTCTACAAACTCTGGTGGGTCTTGGCCTAGTCAAGAGTCTTCCTCCACTGATCTTTGTCTAACGCCAACTCTTTCCAGTTCGGATCTCCAAGGCAGACATGTTTCTGTCCATCCATTTTAGTGTCGGCCTTCCTAAGTTCCTTCACCCTATCGGTCCTGTATTCGGAAGGACTTAGGTGTTTGTTGTTCATTCTGTCGACGTGACCCAACCAGTTTCCCAACTTTATAAGTTCCTATTGGAACAGTACCCATGTCTCAGTTGTTTATATGAGCACTGTTCTGATGAGCTTGTTGTACTCTAATATTTCTGCTCTGCAGCCTGATTTTGGCGGCGGAAATATCACCAAATCGCGCTCACCACGCGCTTCTGTATCTCTTCTACGCTGTAATTCTTATCTTTTATCAAAGATCCGAGGAACTTGATAACGTTTCGAAATCATGGCTTCCACCTATGGGTATTGGCATTTTTTGGGTTCATCCCAGTCATTTATTTGGTCCTCCTCTAATTTACCCAGACCCATGTTTTTAACATATCTTTTAAGATTTATAAAGACATTACGTAAAGCCTCAGGATTTTTCGCTGTTATGTCGATATCATCAGCTTAGGCCAACAGTTACACAGAGTTGTCAATATCGTTGCCCTTATGTCAATGTCCGAGTCTCGATTAACCTTTTCTAGGGCTATTTTGAATGAGAGGAAAGTCAATCCATCTCCTTGTTTCACCACCCCATGTAGCGCTTTAAAAGGCTCGGATAGATCACGACTCCCCCTGACTCTACACATTACTGGGGACATTGTTAGTTTCACCAGATTGATCAGCTCGCATGCGGTATTCCAAACTCACTCGTTGCATTGTACAATTTTAAATTTTACTTAGTCCCCCCTTTATGCTTTCATATGCACCCTTAAAGTACACGAAGAGGTGAAGAGTTTATGACATTACATTTTAAGGTTTTTTTTGGTGTCTCTCTCAAAGAAAATGTTTGATTAATACACGATTTGCCTAGCCTGAAACCACACTAGTTGCCAATGATTTCCTCGAACATTGGAAGCAATTTTAGAGCTGGTGTTTAACACCTGTAATTACAATACTCGAGATGATCGCCTTCTTTGTGTAGTGGGCATACCTTTCCTAATACCCATTCTTCGGGCATCTCTTCTTCCGTCTATACTTTTTTGAACAGGCTGCGCATGTATTGAGTGAATTCTCCATGAATTGCAAACACGAAAACATGAATTTTGGCTTAAATTCAGTTCTCCTATTACTGAATTTTTTGTTATTTGCTAAAAGCCTATTTTTAGTCTCGAACCTGAATACTTCAGCCTCTCAATTTACGTTCTTTTTTCTGCGCATCTCTTCCTCTCTAGGGAGGTATTAGGCTGAATTATACTCGTACCGATGATATAAACAGAAACAATACGTACGTTTTTGTTCGCCGTTACCGTCAGAGTATAAATGACTTTGACAATACCAATCTGACAGATACCTATCTCGTGAGATAATACGTTTTTTAAATGCTAATTCTAGAAAAAATGTATTTTTGCCACATCTCGCTGTGTAGTGTTATCTGAAAAGTTGCCTAGTTTTCTGGTCCATTTTGTCGGGTCGTGTCGTACAACGGGTTCCGAACAGCCAAGAAGATTAACGAATAATATGGCAGGTTGTTAGGCAACGGTGGGTTTTTTCTTTTTCTTTGCACGGCGCGCATTTTAGTCGAGCGACGCGCCGGCAGGGCGCGCCCCGGGCTCGCTCCGTCCGCCCCAAAGTATTGTTAATGCACTCGCGGGAATATTCCGCACTATTAAAAGTATGTAATATAAACATTAGCGGGACAAAGCTTCCGCGGCGGGGCGCCGACAAAAGGCTGTTAATAGGGCCGGTGTAATCTCTCTACACCTATTACAATAATGGGATCCGCGTTGGGTACAAGCCGCGCACAAAGGACGCGGCGCCCCCTCGCGGCCGCGCATTGGAGAGCAGTTTTTGCTGCTAATTGCCGGGGTCCCGCGGTGCCGCAGATTGTTACGGCTTATTACGCGCCCGCCCGATATTCGCCGCGTTGTTTCTCTAGTGCTCTACAAGATTAACAATGCATAAATACGAGAGCCCTCCGGGTGACAATGAAACATTATTTGGACGATTATGAATAAACATTTACCAGACTACTTTAAAAAACAACACACTTTAATTAATAATAATAATTGATTCTCAAAAAAATATATACATATTGATGTATTATTTGTATGTATCTACTATTTTGTTTGATTAATTACACCAACATGTTTCGGAAAAACCTTTGCACCGTCAGGGTGTTGTATAACAATCAAAATGAATAATTTTTATTTATTCATTTTGGTATTTTGACAGTTATACATCACCCTGACGATGGAAAGGTTTTTCCGAAACATGCTGGTGTAATTAATCAAATAAAATACTAGATACATACAAATAAAACAATCAATTTTTTTTAAATGTCAATCTACAATGTTGCTGAATCAATTGAAAAAAAATATAAAGGTATATTTAATTCTCGCATTACGATATTTTGTTGATTATACTTATTACACTTGTCGGTCTTTTTGGGACAAGTCTGTTTCACCACTAATATATTATTTAGTAAAATTTATTACTAAGTAAAAAAAAAAAATTATTACTAAGTAATAATAAATCGCGTCGTGACTGAAGATACACAAATAGAAATTTCTTGGTACACGCTGTGGTCGCGCGGCTAGTTCTACTACGTTTGACATGTTTAAAAAAATGACTACGAGCTTTAAAATTTTGAACCAATTATTTTTTATTTATTTTATTTTTCATTGTTTGATTTTCTTACAGCCATATAATTAATAAATCTCGAAAAAAAGCAATTATTGATGTACAAAGCCTTGGGCCAATTACAAGAAAACACATTTATACAAGAATATTATACCAGGATCGATAAAAAAATAAGAAAAAACAATATGTCAAACAGTGAATTTGTGTGAGTGTGTGTATTTATGTGTCCGTGTGTGTATGCGATTTTATGTGTTCGTGTGTGTGTTCACATGTGTGGGAAGAAAAATGTCATCGCGCGAGTTTATACGTAAGGGATTTTGTAAACTGCTCAAAACTTAAATATAAAATATCGGGATATGCAAAGGCCGTGTCATAGGTATCTAGAACTCTGTTAATAATACAGTTTTTACCGTAGTTAGTTCTCCAATGATTTATGTGGAAAAGGCGTGATGCTCTTGATCATCTCTGCGGGACATTAAAGTGTGTTGAATTTAAAATTTCAGGTGAATCTATGCGATTATTAAGTATTTTGTAGGATGGAGAGAAGCATGACAGGTATCAAGAAGCAAGAAAAGAAACAAAGCACCTTTGTAAGAGCCAAAACGAAGGTTATGGATGTACCAACGAAGATAGACCAACTGAAATGGAGATGGACAGGCCATATGCTAAGGAGCACTCAGGAAAATTGGAGTAAAATTGTTACATGCTGGTACCCCAGAGATGGGAAAAGGAAAAGGGGAAGACAGCCCAAGAGATGGGAGGATGAACTAAAATTAACAGCAGGCCCTTTCTGGAGAAGGGTCGCCAGGGATAGAACTCAATGGAAATTGTTGGAGGAGGCCTTTGCCAAAAGGCACACTGAACTTAGAGATATTCTTTAAACAGGGAAAGCATTTTATCTTACACAAAAATCTAAGTTCAGGATAAAGGGCTAATTGATTGATTGAAAGGTATTTCATATCGCTCATCGTCCGCTTATCAAGGACAAACTAAATACTTTTAAAAAATGTAATTTTTTAGTAAATTAGTAGCGCTTTCTTATTTATTCGACTTCCGTATATTTATTTATTGTTTTTGTTAATGTCTATACTTGATTTTTTTAATATACTGTAACGAGGCTAAAAAGGATCACGCACTCATGTCAAGTGACAGTTGTTTGAAAAGTTCACAATACTACCGAAGATTCCAGAACAACCTACTGTAACCTACAGCTTTCGAGAGGCGTCTCCAAAGTTCCAGGAACATCTGAAAATTGCGAGAACTTGCGAGAAAACACTAAAAAGTCTCGAAGGTTCGAAGAATTCAACCGTACCGTATAAATAAACGGACCAGACCGCGGAGGGCCATTGTTGTTTTGACGTTTCTAGAGGCGCGGCCCTGGCGGCGAACCACGAAGCGAAAACAGTGTTGCCATCAGGCGTGTGAACTAAATGATAGTTATTTAAGTGAAGTGCTTACCCGTGTGCGATATTTGAACGAATATCCTGGAAAAATTTCTTACGTAGCGAAATAAACCGGAGCGAATTGTAATACGTGCGGAAATTGGATAGATTGTTCCAGTGAATAGTGAATAAAGTGTTGAAGCGATTATAAAATGCATATTTTCGAGTGATAAATTTGCGAAACAGTTTACACTTAACAGTGTTAAGAGACTTTGTACGTTTGTTTAATTAATTAATCGATATTCAATAAATCCGTTATTGCATTCCAGCGTTTTCATTAATTCCTCCTGCAGCCGCGACACGTGGCAATACATTGTATCCTGATGAGGGGACCATTGGCCCGTGTTGACGATACAATACGTAGTGTTTTCTTTTTATTAATGTGTATATATTAGCATTACTAGTCCCGGAGAAGGTTGACTGATACAGCGCAACGCAATCCCGAGTGTCGATGGCCGCAGAGCGCGACGAGTGGGATGGCCCAGCCTCCGATGCAGCCGGGATCATGTGGCGGCCGCTCTGAGTTAGCCCAGATCTGCTAAGTAAATTATTACGGCAGATAATGAAATTGAATGCCCTAATGGACAGGGAATGTGTCGAGACTGATTCGGTGTGGGACGCGGTAACGAGCAGCGAGAGAACGAGCGGACTCGTTCGAGGACGAATCTCGTGATTTGTGTTTCTTTATCAAATAACTCGACACACCGCGGCGGCAGAATCATTTCACATCATTTTATATGTAAAATTACATATGAACATCCCATGGCAAGAAATTGTGAACTAACATTTTTGTTAAAAATTAGTTAATAAGCCGTCTAAACTAAATATTATGCGCTCTTTCCATTGGAAATAAGTTCAGAACTTAAAGATAATTAGAACATGTTCAAATCATAGGGATGAACATGTTAACTACGTTTTTTCATAAAAATCAAATCAGTTACCAATGGCAAGAACATGTTATCTTCAATAATAACATGTTCATGCCGTCATTCTGAAATTAAACACGCCTTTTAATTTGATTGGAATATTTATGGTTAATATAAATTTTACTCTGGCAGTACAGTCATATATTTGTTTTTATATGTACTTATATATTATTTTTCAATAATTTTAAATGGTACATACCATGTTTTGTATTATTAATTAACATACAGGTATTTTGTAATTTTGGATAATGGATGGTAAAAACGGATAGCATTTGAAGGGTTGTTTAATACTTTTTTGATATTTTAGTGACATAAATCAATAAAAATTAATCTTGAATTAGCAGTAAAACATATTTTGCAAAGGCGAAATGCAAAGGTCTAATTATCTCAAAATGACTTAAATGTTAGTTAAAAAACAACTTCTTGCCGTGGGGTCTTCATCTGTTTACCGCGCATCTGACTTTTCAGTTGAATGTCTGTTTGTTCACAAATCGTGTCAAAAGTTTGTCGATTGAACTTTTTGACTTAACACTTTGAATTGTTGGTCATATATGACACACTTGATTGTGTCGTAATTAGGGAATGCAATCCCGATCCCGCGAGATCTCGAGGCATTTATCGAGATCAATCCCGAACCGAAAAATCGGACGGGATTATCGGGATTGATCAGCATTTTTTATATTTTGTATGTTTAATTGTGTATGTCTATAGAACTTTTAGTATTTATGTTCATGTCACATTCAAACAATAAAAACAGCTTTGAATAATATTTGCTGTATTTCATCAACCTAACATAGTAATAAAAACTACTATTAACTCTACTACATTGACCGATTGATGCTTGGAAAAACGCCCACAAAAACTTTAATGCGATGATTAATAATGAACATTTTATTATAATTGCTGATATAAAAATGCAAGGCATTGTCGTTAATTGCTATTCAGCTCTATAAACAAAAAAAACAGTATTCGGGATCCCGAAAGGGCAATATCGACTCGGGATTGTATTCCCTAGTCGTAATCAACCTTGCCTTCACCATATAATTCTAAATATTGACACTTGACCGATGACGATTTTTTAAAAATATTACAAGAGCATAAAGATCTATTTCCTCTATCTATGTCCTATTGAGTGATTGAAAATAATCGAATCTGGGTTCGTAACCCGGTCGTCTGGTTGAATACGATAGTCAATTTTTCTAATGTTTAATATTTTTAAATTACTGACCGTTATTATGCAGTAGGTTTGCCGGCCAAAGTGAATGTTTACTGACAATTCGTCTAAACATTCCTTTCTAAACGTGTAACCAAAGTTTCAGTCAACAAAATAAAGCGATGATAGCCAACGTCCTTTATATAGGGCACGAGAGAAAGAAAAAATCAACAGTGTCGGTCTCTGGATAGTCCTGCTACCTCGTTTTGGATTTACGTATTTTCAGGATTATTTCTGAGCAGCCAATTCGGGCCTCGGGCCTCATCCATCGGAGACTCTCAAATAACTTTATATTTACGATCCTTTCTATTCACCGGAGAAAAGATGAAGTGATATTGAAGATATACACTGCTCATAGATCCCGACTAAGATCGACCTTCAGCCATCTGTTTACCGAATGAAAAATATTTTTTTGCAATCGTAATACACGAACAAACATATTGCGAACCGGTTGCCTGGTGAAATTAAGTCAAGCCTATATTTAATTAAAATTAATGTAACACATTTTTTAAACTTTTTCACTTATTTGTTAACCAAACGAAATCAATATTGATTGAGCGTAGGAAGTTGCCTAAGTAACAGAGATGAATACGCAATCCTTAGTGAAGTAAGATTTGTACAGCTTGGTGGTTCTCAATTAAATATTTCTGTTTTTCACTTTTTAAAAAATTAATATTTTATTTTACACTTAATTTATCAGTTTATTTCGCGTATTTGATATTTATAATTGTAATTTGGCGAGTCACTAAGTAGCAGCAAAACGAATATTAATTTAGTAAAATTACCTATGTCTGATGTATCTCATGTATCTCAATAAGAATGATTTCGTTGTGTATCTGTCCGTGAGTAACTTCCATTTTTTAGTGTACTTTTTAAATTATTTTTTAACATAGACGAAATTCTCCTTATACCCCACCCTCCCCCCGCAATACATTTTCTATACAAATCTATACCGTTTGACAGATCTTACCCAAATTTTGCATTCTTATTCTTTAGAACCGACACGAGTACGTCATTTTTAACGGGTTACATCTGGTAAATAAATAATAATGATGACATACCAAATACACATACACCGCGAGTTAAAATATATTCAGTGTAATTATCTAAGACAGCGTCAGCATAGATTGGTTAACATTCCAATATACAGGACCAACCTGCCGATGGTTATGCCTGTTGGAAGAGCTACTGCTATGCTGAACAATATTACTCTGGACATCGATCTGTTCCATGTCTCTGAGAGGGTTTTCCGAAGCAGGATTCACCTACACCTTTGATAAGAATGAATTTATATACGTTTGATATTTAGTTATTTATATATTTTCTCACTTTTTAATAATATTTACGAATTAAACATATGAATGGTTGCAGTAAAATAGGCACTAAGTACCAAAATTTCATTTTTCAAACTAAGTATGCAGCTTGGTTCTATACGACATCGCCAGTAACCCCAGTAATGCATTATGTCCCTGCAATGTTGCATTTAGCCGTTATGCTCGTTTGAATATCGCGACTTCGCTATGTACTACGGCGTATTATTTTAAAAACGGCACTAAGTGCCATGGTCCGCTAACTTCAGATTGTATGAAAATGGCTGACCAAGTAGGGTGCGCGCCGTTTGAGCTCCCCATACAAACAACAAGGAAAAGGTGTTATAAAGAATGTAACACAAATAAAAGAAGAAAAACACAAGACCTGGAATATACATCAATAATATCATTCCAGCAAAAAATCCACCAGTAAGTGAGGTATGATTTATTTTGTGTTTTGAAATTAACATTCATCCCGGTATTTTGTTACGGACAAGGGGTACTGTTGGAATATGCTCGGGGTACTTACCTAATGTTAAACTACACAGACGTTGGACTTAGTCCCTTTTATAGGAAAGAGCGCTGGGTACTTGGGAGTTGTTTGAAATGCATATTTCGCAACTTAATTACAGGAAACACATTAAACTTTTTCTTATAGTTTTTATGTTGAAATGACAGGTAGGATGTATAGTATAGATTTTTCAAAAAAAATCTCATGAAAACTTATATATGACATTTTTATTCACTATATCTTCAGCTAGTCGGTCATGGTACTTAGTGCGTAATTTGATTCAACCATTCAGTACGTTTGTAATGTAAATTTTATATTAAAAATAAATAAATTGAAATTGAATTGGAAATGTGTAGTATAAATTATTACGATGACATTCCTCGGCAGTCGGGAAGAGTGAAGCTGTTGTAGCGCGCGTTATTAGTATATTTAGACCGCATAAACATGATGTGACTGGCGGCTTCCTCGCTACAGCCAATAAACTAGTAATCAAATCAATTGGTCCGGCCAAACCGTTATGTCTCCATCCCGCGACCAGCTCCACCCGCGCTGTCGCTTGCGCCGCCATCCGTCGCGCCGATATCGGCGCTAGGCCCGCTGGGCGTCCGCCCCTATCCGGGGGGAGGACAGGCAGCAGCCCGGTCGTCTATTGGCGAGGGCGAAGTATGACGCCATCAAGGGTGGATCCAGGGGGGTGTCATGGGGGTCATGACCCCCCTTGGACTGGGTCCAGGACCTAGGTGGACCTGGACCCAGCCCTAAATTGTAACTTATTATGACTTGACCATGACCACGTGACCCCCCCCTGGCGCCAAAGCTGGATACGCCCTTGGACGCCATGTATTCACTAGAGGACAAATAGCGCAACATTCCGCGCGGCACGTCGCACCAACATCTACGCTCATGTTTCGGGGACAATGACGCGGTCGTTTGACGTGTACACACCGGGAATCACATATCACTTGTCGCGGAAATGTCGCCCAAAAGGGTTATGATGATTAGTGCTGCGTATCTATTTATTATAAATAGTTAATGGAAACGTAAGAGGAGAAAAAGGTGGTGGGTGCGAAATTATTCACTGCAAAGAGAAAAAACGATGGATATTCTATGCGATCTTCGAATGTCTGACGGATCTTTTGTCGATTTCACTCGACTCATTTTGAAAATTTATTAAAAATAATCGGGCCTTCCATAGCCAAGCAAGACACAATATTACGGAACGCTGTTAGCCCTCACATGCAATTACAGCTCAATTAGAGTTCGATCTCATGGTCATGGTGAGTGGTATAAAGTTACAGCGCATGCGCATTCACTTGTAAACATACCACGTGGTATTGACGCGCGGCGCGATGTCGCGGTGAGCTCGCTCGGGAACCGTGCGCATGGCAACGTTGAGGGACAATTTGTCCCCTTGTGAACACATGGCTTGAATCGCACCGGCAACCCTGGCGGCCGTAACGAGCTCGACGAGAGAGCGACAAGCCGTTGTCCTAATGGTAATATACTGACAAAATAATGTCAATTTAAATTTAATTCGCGGGACGCTTTAAAAGTTATTATTATTTGACTTGGATCGAGACCTGCACATTTGTATGGATACGTATGCAAATAATGTTAAACATACTCGTTGAAATTAATTTTTTGCAAAACCTAGGTCGCCGAAAAGAGATAATTTCGTACATTGACCCTGCGCTACGTTTTCTTCTCGCTCGCGCAGGGACAATGTACGAAATTCTCTCTTTTCAGCGACCGGGCTTTACAATGGCATAAAAATATGGCGATAAGTACCTCTTCAAATAAGATTTAATATTTTTTTAATTAAGGATAAAATGTAGAAGTCTCATAGAAATGAAGCTAATTTATATACGAGAATAGTGGATGGAAGTCTCTTATACGATGGCTCTGGGCTTACAACCTTTACGAGCTGTCTTAAGTGATCATTTTACACAATGCAACGTTCACCAATTCCATCGTAAGAACATCCACACATTATCAAATTTTGAAGGTTCTATATATATGTATATGTTCGAATAAAAAACAATCATATATTGCAGAGGCGTGCAGTGAGAACAAAAACCATGACTTTTTCCTACGCATATATTTTGAATAGAAACCGAAATAAGACACACATCTCGTAATATATATAATAATATTTAGATTTTAATATTTCATAATATTCTGCCAGATAAATATTTAATTTCCATTTTTTTTCAAAATATATGTTTAAATAAAAGTCATGGTTCTTGTTCTCCCTGCACGCCTCTGATATATTGCTATGGTCTCTGTTAGAGACGTCTGTTGATTTTTTCTCATTAACAAGGTAGTTTCTGTAACTAGTAATGATACTTTTATATTATATTTTATAAAATGGAGTTTTTTTTTAGCAATATTTAACGTATATAGGATATTCTTTCGAATTATTACATATCTAATAGAATACGCCTGAAAATCAATATTTTGAAATTTTAACTCCTATCATGTACCGGCATATATTTTTAAATAATATTTTTATATGAAAGTATGTTCTACGAAAACCGTTACTGGATTTTGTCCCCAGAGGGATGATTAATTAATTCTACCATCACTGCATTACCTGTAAGATATGACTATATTACCATATAGTCGATACTTAGCGAGGAAACAAAGTGACGTTGAAATTATCCGTGCTTTCGATACATTTATAGTGATACTAATAAATAATGTGAAAAATTGAATTTTCTTTTCTTCTTTTTCTTCTAAGTAATACTATATTACCTACCGTATGTATAATATATTCCGAATATATCTTAATAAATAGTTTTACAAAAATGCAGAATTGAGAAAACGCTAAGAAGTTTTCTCTGTAGGTGTTTTCGGTACAATTTTCGTCTTTTCACCTGCAATTATTGCTTCGTTCTTTAAGTCATTTTTACTAATGCAGTAAATTTTCAAATGTATAATTTAAACATAATTACATGTTTGCGATTGATAAAACTGTGATTTACGTAAAATCTTAAAAATACCCACACGTAGATCATCGAGAAGGGAAATTTTAAAGAAATGTGATACATTAGAAGTGCCAATTTCCATTGAATGAGATGAATATAGAATACATAGATAGATAGAACACTGCAACGCCGCTGTATTGTAGGTAGGTATTTTAAATTATATTTTTCGCCTGTCCACGTAACTCTTAGGACAGGTTTTAGTTAATTTAATAATAATGCTAATGAAAAAATATAAAATATCGTAATATTTACTTCAACCTGTTTCTCTAACCTACTCTAGACCTTTTCTTAACTAACTAACTAACTTACCATCACACCGTGTCCCCCTGGGGCTAGGCAGAGAGGATAGAGCGCCATTCTCTTCTGTCCTGACATACAACTTTCGCTTCATCTACATTCATACATCTTCGCAAGCAAGCTCGACGGTTGTTTAGGCTTCTAACAGGACCATCTTCCAGTATCTGGTTAATCTGGTCCATCTTCCGTGGTCGCTCTCTCTTTCTGGCGCCGTCAACGCTTGCATCTTATATCTTTCTTAGCATTCTTTCCTCATCCATTCGCTCAACATGCCCAAACCACCTGAGCGACCCTGTTTTTATTCCATGTATTATGCTACGATCAGCTTTACATTCATTCCTGATATCTACATTCTTTACTCTATCATACATGGATTTGCCACGCATACGTCTAAGGGATCTCATCTCCACTGCATTCAATCTACTTTCGTTCCTCTTCTTACAGGTTAAAATTAGAAATTAGAATCTGAAATGATTTATTGATAAAATTCAGAATGCGGGAACTAATCGGCCGCTCCTCCGCTGACATTAGAAACAATAGAGACAATTGGCGTGGCGTGCTTCGTCCCATCAGAGCTGGCTCTAGCTCCAGCTCATTCCGGTCTCGGTCCGCTCTCTCAGCTCTCTGGACTCTGGAAGTAATGGTCGTCTCTGACTACTCTCAACGTTTGGTGGTCCGCTATTAAACCCAGAGAGAATTATTAATTTTACAACTTTGTATTAACCACTTAACTATTGATTTCCCGACGTAAATTGGCGTGCGGCGACATTGGAACTAAGACCCGCCCCGCCCGCACCCGGCGGTAACCCCTCGCCCCGTCATTCAGTTTAATTTCGTATTTGCTCGGGAGCTGTGACATCTTGATTACCAATATACACTGAATTATTACGTCCAAAACAGTCCGGGTTGGTGCAAGAACAATTTTCAATGAAGTATTAAAGTTTTGCGAAGCTGAAAAAGCAAATAAAGGACCGATATTACCGTTTGACAGGTTGACAGATAGAGCGGCCGCCATCACTGGTTTGTTTATTTAGTGTTGCCCGACCAAATTTCTATTAAAGGCTCCGACACCGATCACCGGACATTCTGTACAGAATGTCCGGTACACTTTTAGAAATGCCACGCTCTACTGCCATATGCCTTCGAGTCGTCACAGTATGTTCAGACAGTCCTTTACTTATATACATTCAAACTGTCATTAAAAAACTAACCCATAAAAACCAAGTTTTTACTATACTCCCTTTCTCATTTACTAGTGGAAACTGGTTTGGCGCTTAATCCACGCGTCGGGCTTCGGTCGGGCGACGCTACGAAAGGGGGTAATAAAAAATTTCCAAAAATCCAAAATTATACTATAATCAGGTTTCGTGTCTACCAGATGCGTCGTAATCTCCATAAAACTTACTGAATTGTATGAAAAAACCATAAAAAATTTGAAAAATCCAAAATTATACTATAATTATTTATTTTTTAACGAAAATTTGACAGACCTTATTGATCGTCGCCACGAGTCTACTTGCAAAGTTTCAGCTCGATCGGATCAAAGGAAAAGGGTTAAAAATCGATCAATCGTTTGACGAACTTTTTCGTCAAACGAGCAGACGCCACGAGTTAATATAAAGGGAGTAAAAACTGAAGAAAACAACCAAAAATCTCGAATGCAGTGCCAGAAAGTCGAAACACTTTAATGTTTGTAAATCTTCGCCAACAATGCGCTCATGTGCACTATTCAAGGCTATAGAGTATCATTGAAGCGACATTGTCTTTTCAATAAGTAAAACCTGTACCAATATGATATATGCGCTCTATCCACAGTAATTTGCACAAGAGAGGAGACAAAAATTATTACAAGCGAGTAAGTACGTAAGATATATAAAGAGATTTTTTTTATAGACAAAAATTAAATGATCGAAGGAGTAAATAAAAAAGTAACCCATAAAAACCAAGTTTTTATTATACTCCCTTTCTTTGTAAAATATAACAACAATTAAAGACGAATTAAAACATATAAACTAACACTAAACTTACAGTAATTTAATATATTTCTAAAATGTCAGATGTTTTGTGCTTTGATAAGACACTTCATGCTTTGAAGATTAAATTCTAAAAACATTTGTCAGTCAATTTAGATTTTCGACATTCGTAGTGAAGTACCTATTATGAATACCGACGGAGTAATTCAAATATAGAAAATATTCCGCGACGTTATCGGGCCGCTACGCTAGTAATCAAACTTTTCTAATGATTCCAATTTGAAAAAACCAATAAAATTTCTAAAAATCCGAAATTATAGTATAATTATTAATTTTTTTTAACGAAAATTTGATAGATCTTCTTGATCGTCGCCACGAGTCTACTTGCCAAGTTTCAGCTTATTGGATCACGGAAAAAGGGTTAAAAATCGATCCAAGTTTTTTCGACGACAAGCCGGCAAGCAAGCAGACGCCACGAGTTAAAAGAAAGGAAGTAAAAATAGTAACCTATTTTGAATTTGACATATTTGCATTGATATACCTACTATAAAACCTCGCTTGCTTAGGGGCCGTTCAAGTATTACGTAACCACTAAAGGAGGGTGGGGTTGTTTGCTTTGCTTATTTTTGATGACATGGGGGGGGGATCTGGCTGGTGTATTTATTTAATTACTTTTTCTGATTTTTTTGCAAAATTTGGAAACTGTCAAGTCGAACATGCAAAACGTGTGGTCTTTATCATACCTCTGTCAAGTCATTAAATCGTTAGATGTCCCGACAGAACACAATGTGAGCAGACACACAACATCGAGCAGCAAAGATCCAATGTCATCCGAGACATGGATTCAAGTATTATGGACTGAGCACAATGAATTTGAATTGACTAAATTTTTAAATAGAACAAAATAAATTAATAAATACGATGCTAATAATTTGCTTGAATAAATATTAAATATGCATTCAATTCCTTTATAGTCAATGAATTCCTTATTTCTAGACTTGATAACTACTGCTCGTGAATAACTATGAAGAAATCTGAACAAATTAAAAATATATGTATATGTACAGGGTTATTTGTAAAATACTAATGCTTATATTTAAGTGTCGAAATTTTGTCGGCGCTCTGGTAATTGTACAAGAATCAGTCATAAAAGTTAGAAAACGCTAACTCATTGATAGAATGTTTACAGTACGCAGAAACAGCAGGGAATGAAAAAGCTGGATTGTACGTTTAGCGAAAAGGCAGTATGATAGTCTAATCTTCATCTGCAACCCTTTTGCATTTCGGAAGTATACAATATTTCATTTATCAAATATGTTTCTACTTTGTCTTGGTTTAACATATACAGGGTTATTTGGAAAACATTAATAACCTCGCAGGACTATACTCTTGCCTTGATTATGAGTCGAAAATGTTCAAGCTATCATGACCTAATATCAATATTTATGGAGATATGCGACATCAAAGTTAACTTTTTTTTTCAATATTTCTGACTTATATTTTGTAAAACGTTGAACTATCATTACAGTAACTCATATCGATTACGAAAAATACATTCGTTTCAATACAAGTTTAATAAAATGATAAAAACCTTAAAAAATTCCAATTGTAATGTTTTCCAATTGGAATTCGAAGGTTTTTATTTTTTTATTTGACTTGTATTAAAGGGAATGAATTTTTCATATTCGATATAAGTTACTGTAATGATAGTCAAACGTTTTACAAAAAATAAGTCAGAAATATTGAAAAAAAATCCAAACTTTGATGTCGCATATCTCCTTAACTATTTATATAAGATCATAATAGCTTGAACATTTTCAACTCATAATCAACGCAAGAGTATAGTCCTGAGAGGTTATTAATGTTTTCCAAATAACCCTGTATATATCAATGTTTACGAAGGCATAGGAGTAAGAGCTTTGTTTACTTTTGCCGACAAGGGGGGGGAGGGTTAAAAATTGCTAAAATACTGCTTACGTAATACTTGAATGGCCCCTTATTACGTATGGGGAACACGAATTATCATAACTTAATTGACATGATGATGTATACAGCGTTTTAATCTAGTGGAATTCCAATAAATTAAAGTCTGCTCCCTCGCGAGCGGCGGCGTCCGCTGGAGCTTTATTAAATGACTGTCGCTCACCACGAGACACGATATATTAATTAACTAATGCGCCTCGATTAACAAATAATTATGACCGCTCAGTCTAAATATTAATCTGTTACGCCGCTGATAATGTCCCCCCGATGTGATGAATTATTATACCGCGAGTGTGACCACTTTTATCTTGCAATTATAACTTTACTTGCGTCGCACCTGGAGGAAGATAAGATGTCAAAGTTGTAAAATAAAATTTTGGCGCAATTATTGTAGTTAGCTTGTTACAGGGGTGTAATGGTCAGGACGCTCGCTCAGTGATCTGATGGTCAGTGGTTCGAGCTCCATTCCAGGATACCAGCAGTTAGTCCTATTTTCATAGCACAAGCATTTAGCTGAGTTTGGAAATAGAAAATATTATTGATGCGACACGTATTCCGTGTTTGCATCTCTATTTTTAAAAAAAACTAACCCATAAACCAAGTTTTTATTATCCTCCCTTTATCATTTACTAGTTGAAACAGGTTTCGTGCCTACCCCACGCGTCGGGCTCGAATCGGGCGACGCTACGAATGGTAGTAATAAAAAATTTCGAAAAATCCAAAATTATAGTATAATTATTATTTTTTTTTAAATTTAGATCATTTTCATCGTTACCACGAGTCTGCCTGCAAAGTATCAGCTCGATTGGATCACGGGAAAAGGATTAGAAATCAATCCAAAGTTTTTGCGTCAAAGAAACAGACAGACGCCACGAGTTAAATTTAAAAAAAGTACAATTTCTATTAATAATAAAACGATAAGGTTCTGTATATTTCATAGAAAAATCTCAACTTTCCTCAGTAGGTAGCTACCCACATTTGACCCATTTCTGCACCGGAGACGGTGAGGGTGAGGGCGTTTTTTTGTCTCGAGCAGTATGTATTACATTCCTCAATCTGTGGTTTTCATACCTATGAAACGTATAATAATTTTGACTGTATCTTAGGATATTACAATTTGAATGCTTTTTAATTTCTGTAGCAAAACTCATATCGTTTGATATGCTACATTCATACATAGTCTATGTATGAATGTAGAATATCAATATTTCCAATGCGGAAGCAAACCATCGGGCTGACATTTTGTTAACTTTTTTATTATTTTATTAAATTTTTCGTAACTTGGGTAAATTTTCGATTTAACAACGTTTCCTATCATCAAGATTCTACTTTTCGCTATAAACAATACATAATAAGTGATCAATGTCAAAGTGCATTATTATAACTATAATTATTGGCGCTATTCGATTAAATACATTTACAAACAATTCATAAAAATATGATTGCTACAATTAGGTGTATCCATATTATTATTTAAGTGGCAACAAAAAATAATTTAATTTTATTTTTAATCAATTTAATCTCCATCGTTATCTAGGTCTAGGACCTTTTGCCATCTTGTTGGAAGACTTTTAAGAAAAATATGTTTCGAGGTGTTTTTTAAGCGTCATTATCAAGCTCTACCGGGCGCCCATTTCGATCGCTATCAGACGAGTCAAAATCACCATCGGAAAATTTTCTAAACCAACGTTGGCACTTATTTACTTTCAATACGTCTCCATACACATCACAAATTTTCTTTGTTGCAACCGTTGCATTAACGCGATAGAAAATGAAACGGTAATGTAAATTTTTTAAGTTAGTTGATTGTCCGCCATTTTACAACAGAGTAATAAAAAAAAATTATTGTCACAAGTCACAAGACCACGGATTATAATATTGCGTATAAAGCACGTCTTTACACGTTCACTTTACTGAGCTTGACTGAAGCAAACATTCCACACCAAAAATAATTGATTACTTATGGGTACACCTATTATTTAATTTCATTTCATTTATACTACAAAGTCACGGTAGGAAGAAACGAAAAAAAATTCAGAGAATCTGGAAAGAAAATTATTATGTTAAGTACATCTCGAGTTATGTTTTATTTGATTAGTTGACGGTACTGGGCGGCGACAGAAACTTTCATTTGTATATAAGATTAAATAATAAATACAGCGACAGGTGGAAATAAACCCGATTCCGTTGTAATTAGAGCCTCCAAATATTCGTGATTCCAACTATTCGAATATGGAATAGTTAATGATAATATATTCTTAATATTTTTAAGAAAGAAATAATTTACTTTGGATGATAAATACAGATAAATAAATACATTCTATATAATATATATAAAATAAAAACACAATAATTGTAGAGAATTTAATTTTTTTTTAAATATGTTATGAAAAAACAACAAATAATATATTGAAAAATAACGTTGAATTGATACGTTTATCTCACACCCCACGTGCAAGTTTTTTTTTTCATTATTTTGTATATAACTTCTTGTTTGTTGGCTTAAGTATTTATGAAAACTAAATACAAGTTGACAAAACAATGTAATAAAACTCGTTGTCATAAAGCCATAAAGATAAGCGGAAGATGTCCGACAAAGGCGTTTACATCTTTGATGTCCGAATTCGTATACCTGAGTGAATGAATGAATGCTTGCATACTGACCTCCAGGGTTCGTAAACCTTTGTTTCGTTTAGAATACTTTTTAAACTATTCGAATAACGAATACTTAAATTTGAATAATAAAATAGAATATTCGGATTGGAGGCTGTAGTTGTAATGTCAATTTTGTACCGGTGTAATTAATCCCGAGACAATTGTTCTATTTCGCTTCCGGCACAACGTGTGTCCGCCTGGGGTCCAGAGCGCCGCAGCGTGCAGCAAAGTGGGAGATTAAATTATGTTTTATTTCTTTAATCCAATCGTCCACCGGAGTGTCCGCCGAGTGTGGGTGGCGCGGTGCTCCAGGACACCTCGAGCCAGAGGAGCTTGCTGATTTATAATCTCGGGCTACTTCAGGAGACCAGCGAGTCATTCATATTTTCAAAGAACAAGCTTTTAGCATAGTTTAATGATGATTATCGATGTTACACGTATTCCGCATCAGCATTTCTATTTTGTTAAAAATAGATTTGTGATTATAAAAATAGACTAGCTGTGCCCGCATGGTTTCGCACTCGTAGATTTATAATACACTGTTTAGATCGTCATAGCACTTTCGCGAACCTTCTAGAACATCCTCCTCCGAATTTATCGAATGTTCCTGTACATTAAAGGTTCCATTTAAGGTTCCTACCTTGTTTCTATACATTTAAGGTTCCTACCTTCTAGACACACCGACACATTCCGCCACTAAGTTTAGAACTTTATAGATATTTTGGGAATTTTCTAGAACCTTCTCCTTCCAGAACTTTCTAGAACAGGTTTTTCCGAAACCTTCTAGACTCACCGACACAGCGCGCCTATTTTGAAACAATCTGAAGCATTTGCGGCCTTCCCTAACAAAACAATATGCTAGAAAGCACATTTTCGTCACCCACTCCCACCCACGCACAGCCACCCCCACCAAACTCGCATATTTTCGATGTGACACCAAGGGCTATCCACCACCATAAACACCGGTGGGTGGTTGTGGGAGGTTGTGGAGAAAACTTTGCGGGTAGTGAAACACGGGTTTTTATATATATATATATATGTGTGTGTGTGTGTGTGTGTGGTGAGGGATAACCACTTAAATACATATATATATTGATATATATTATTTATGAAAAGTATCGAACCACTTTTCTACGGTATCTCTATTGTACCTATTCTATTGTCGTATTCAATACTCGAGACTTCTACAGAGCGGGCCATAAGTTTTTGCACATGGACCATTGGACAGTGGAGAGAGCGTGTCCGGGAGGCTAGCGGCCTTTGATATGTGGTGCTACAGGCGCATGGCGAGGATCGGTCAGTAGGTACATATCCGAAACGACGAGGTGTTGAGCAGGGTGAGCAAAAAATATATTTGTGGCATTTCTAATTATGTGCTTAGACCTCGTCTTCACATTTGGCCTTCACGTTTTACCACCTCCTGTACTCTGTGGTCCAAAGTCGGGATCGCCGTCCTAGAATCACCGCGCGCCACTTGTTTAGATTCATCTCAGTGGTGCGCTCTTCTGCGAGCAAACTTTTCGACAACTATCCGCCGACCTGCAAGTCTCTTCGTGATACAGAGATCGATAGTCTTTTTCTCAACCGCGCTGAGCCGGGATGCTGTGCTGAGCGAAACTGACGCAAGGGCACCAGCTCCGCTCGCACACACATGCACACACACACACACATACACACACACACACACACACACATACGAAGGATTTTCTAATACGACGTTAGCCATTTTGATTTTTAGACAGTCAACCTAGATTACAATTTTTTACGGGTGTGCTTTCAAGAAAATTTCGGTCCCCTGCCGCTGTAATCAAAAGCTTATTTTTATTCTATCAGTAGACTTACATTTTTTTAGTTTTTCCTAGTGACTGAACTTGATAAAGAAATTACGCATTAGAACGTAGTAAAAATATGCGTGTTTTGTTATCCTATGTGAATATATTCCTATATTATATAATACTAAGAGCCAACGACCGCCAGACTTACGTTATAGTATCAAACCTGAAATATGTTCTGTACATGTACCTACACTATAGTCGGTAGGAAGGTTTTGATATTATTTTGAGTTCGGTGGATTCTGGCAGATAGCACAGGAACAAAAAAATTAGTAACTAAAATGTAAAAATAACAAACCGGATTTTTTAATATGTTTAACGGGACAGTACCTACTGTACACTCATACAAATCATTGCAGACATTTGCAACTCTGTAAATAATCATGTAATTTGTGTTATATTAACAAATCTGAATGTTATATATTTTATTCGACTCATTATTTAACAATATTACCCTATAACTTATATTTTAACATTTCAGTTACTTTTTTTTTAACAATATTTTTATATGAATGTATGTTCTTAAGAACACAATTACTGAATTTGATACCCAGAGGGATGATTAATTAATTAAGGATAAATTAGAAGTCGTAGAAGTAATATAGAAGTCTCACAGAGACGAAGCTATTTATCGGGGGCGTTCAGCGTGACTTTAACGTAACCAATTATTTGGAAAAAAATCGGAACACAATATATATTTCGTAATATTTCTAGCACAATTGTTGCCATAGTATTCATATTTAGATACATCATAAAAATCTGCAGCATAAATATTTGATTTCAACTTTTTTTCCAAAATGTACGTTTACAAAAAAGTTATGCTCAATGTTCCCACTGCACGCGCCTGCTATTTGTATATGAGAGAAGTGGATGGAAGTCTCTGATACGATGGCTCAGGGCTTGCAACCTGTAAGAGTTGTGATCACTCTACACAATGCCAATTCCATAGTAAGAACATCCAAACACAACATGTACTTAATATACTGTACGAGAAAATATTTCAGGTTTGATATTTGTCGTATTGCCGTCATTAAAGATAGGAAATATTGCTAGCACATGACACAAGTCAATTTAAATAAGTGCGGCACGCACTCGTAAAAGTAACTATAAAACTACTAAAAATAACTATCAAAATTGACCAGTTCAAACCTAAAATTATTTCCAATCATTTTCGTTTTTTATTCTGTAATCTCATTTTCCCGTATCTTTCATATAATATCTGTTTTAAGGATTTAAAAAATATATAGATATTGTAAATGAAAGATAATTTAAAATATTACCCTTTAGAAGAAACTGGATTTTTCAAAACTCCTTGGTTTTGATAAATAAAGTAAAATGGTTAAAAACAAAGTAAATTATGTATTGTACCTACTGATAAGACTCCTAATAAATTTATAAATAAATAAATTTGATGATAAATAACCAACCGCAGCATTTTTGCAGTTTAATACTTATATTAAAAATTAGTTATCTGAAGACGAAGTTATTTAAAGTAAATAAATAAAATTTTAGAGGCGTAAATCAATATTGGGACCAAGCTTAGGAAATATAAACTTATATAAACTTGGATCCATCTGGATTTTACCTAAAATCATTTAACTCAATTAATACTTATATAGCAATAATACAAGCTATAATAAACTTTAGATTCATTATGGTTGAATTAATTACAGCGGGTTTCGACGACCGTATCCTCGCCTGCACTGTTCTTCTTAACAAAATGTTTTTAGTTAGTACATAACCACTAGAAATTACTTTTTTGTCTACTGGTTTTGAGAAGTAACCCGTCTCTTCGTCAGGACAACCTACACTATACTGGCATATAAATATCACTACACACCACAACCATAGTATTATTTACACACCAACACATTAAAAAATACTCTTCACATGCGTGTTATTCTAACTAAAGTCCAACATGCACTGTTGCATGTTGGAATTTAGTTAGAGTAACACGTGCATTTAGTGCATTTTGGCCTTTAGTTAGAATAACACGCATGTGAAGAGTATTTTGTGAAGGTGTTGGTGTGTAAATAATACTATGTTTGTGTTATTTACATACATGCTAATGTAGTGGTTGTCGTGACGGGTTACGTCTCGAAACCGGTAGACATAAAAGTAATTTTTAGTAGTAATAAAAGTAATAAGTAACATTTTGTTATAATGTCTGACCACAAAGTTAATGTTTTAAATATTAAAAATAGTAATTATAGTCTTCTTCTTATTTGTAACCTACTCATGGAAATGGAAGAGAAAATAGAAAAAAGTGGGAGACATCTACAATTTCCAATTTAAATTATACCTATGTCATCTGTTTTATTCAACGTGGGCCTTCGCTTCCGCCGTCTAAATTTAGAACCCATAGAGTCTAAACTTGTTGCAAATAAACGGATTTGTTCCCGCCAAACTTAACTGTCTAACTTCCAATCTATTACCGTAGGAAATTATTATTATTAGATTCGATAACATACTGAGATATATAATAGAGAGTCTAAAGTCGGGGAATACATTAGTGAAGTTTGGCGAAATAATTACGATAATATTATAGTTTACCGAGGTGGTTCAATCCGAGCGTAATACGAGTTTTTACAATTCCCACTGGCGCTGTCAGACATTCCCGGTGACAATTAAAGACCGCATGGCAAGAAGTTGTTAACCAACATTCAAGTCATTTTGGGATAATTACACATTTGCATTTCATTATGATTGTTTTGTTCATTTTTAGCACTTTTTATATTCGGTATTATTAATAGTCGGATTAAATTCTGATTCCATCCTAATACTATTGTTAAAAACAGTTATTCAATTGAAGACCCCATGGAAAGAAGTTGTTAACTAACATCCAAGTCATTTTGGGATAATTAGACATTTGCATTTCGCCTTTGAAAAATATGTTTTATTGCTAATTCAAGATTAATTGTTATTGATTTATGTCAATAAAATATCAGAAAAGTATTTACAAAGTAAAAAAAACGCATTTATGCACAAAAATTAAAAATATACTAATTTTCCCTAAAAAAATCCAGTTAACAACCATTTTTTCGCCTCTGGAACTCATTTTTAATAGAATAACACCTTTCTACTATCCATTTTTACCATCCATTATCCAAAATTACAAAATACCTGGCATGTTAATTAATAATACAAAACATGGTATGTACCATTTAAAATTATTGAAAAATAATATATAAGTACATATAAAAACAAATATATGACTGTACTGCCAGAGTAAAATTTATATTAACCATGAATATTCCAATCAAATTAAAAGGCGTGTTAATTTCAGAATGATGGCACGAACATGTTATTATTGAAGATAACATGTTCTTCCTATTAGTAACTGATTTTATTTTTATGAAAAAGTGTAGTTAACATGTTCATCTCTACGATTTGAACACGTTCTAATTATTTTTAAGTTCTGAACTTATTTCCAATGGAAAGAGCGTACAATATTTAGTTTAGACGGCTTATTAACTAATTTTTGACAAAAATGTTAGTTAACAACTTCTTGTCATGGGGTCCTCAGTTGTTAGCTAAAAATTCGCCTTAACCGCTTTCACAAATTGTACGGGACTTGCGTGATTCAATTGCCATGGGTTCAATTGCAACGAGCGAAAGAATTGCGCGTATTGTTAGAATTATTTTCACCAACAGGGGACAGTTCCGGTGAGTTTCCCCGCATGGAGATTAAATTGCGAGCGCCCAACCCTGCGAGGCAGAATCATTTATCACGTGACATGAAAATTGCATGAAAATGTTTGCAAATAGAAAAAGAAATATGAAAATGTCAGAAATAGCGTAAAATACACGTCTGCAAGCACCTATAAAAAGGTCCTGTTCGCCTACTCCGTGTAAGACGGCTATTAGACTCTGGATTTTAACTTTATTTCAATTCCTATACGGTCGATGGATAATATTTATCTTTTTGAATTACATTACGTTTTTATCGCAAACTTATTTTATCTGGAAATAGGATTTCCTGTCCTACTGTTATGTAATAGTAGGTATACGTACAAGAATTACCTACAATTAGCTTGAAAATAAATACTTTTCAAGCTAATTGTAGGTTCTGGGATGCCACCGAACACATGAATGTAAAAAAAGAAGATAAAGGTGAACGATGCTGTTAATTAAACTATTAAATTTCATCAATAACTGCAGAATGGCTTGTGGTTACATTATTTATGTAATTAACAAGAAAACACTTTGTATTAACTACTTATTTATTGAATTATCAACATGTTTCGAAGCCAATAGCTCCACCATCAGAATACAATGTACCTATATGAGTAGTTATATATTTGGTGAAGGAACCATTGGCCCAAAAAAGAGTTGAAAATTCAATAAATAGTGGGTTAAGTGTTTTTTTATTAATTACATAAATGTTTGAGGATTGTTTTTCTTCTTATTTAAAAAGGCCCAAGCAAAAATAAAAGCACATAAAGTTTGCCACGAAAAGCATGAGTCAATAAATTTTGAGCAAGTCCTTAAAATGAATAATAAAACCTACGGAATCGTACGTATAATGCGTAATACGTTGCCTAACATCTGATTGGTCAGATGCTATCTTGGATTATGAATGCGAATAGCCAAATGCTATGTGTCATCGATATTATTTTATGGAATGGAAGCATGGACGCTTACCGAAGAATAGATAAGGCACCTCGAAGCATTCAAGATGTGGATTTACAGAAGAGTACCCAAAATAAACTGGATAGATTGACGAATGACGATGTTATGGTTCGAATGAGTGAAGAAAAGTAGGTAATTAAAACAATAAAAATAGGAAAACTACAATATCTAATAAATGTAATGAGACATCCAGAGAAGTACAGATCTTGCATCTTGAAATGCAGGGAAATATTGCCAGAAGTCGGAGCCCTGGAAGGAGGAGAACATCCTGGCTGGAAAACCTGAGACAATGGTTTGGCCAGTGTACTGTAGGACTGATAGGACACAAGAATAAGAAGAAGAAGAACAATACATGATACTACCTGGGTAGTATCACGTATTGTTTCCATTATGATACTCTTAAATGAGCTGTTGTGGCATGTGTAAAATGACGGGACGTACATTAAATAAATCTGTACTCTTCCATCCTGGCACATCACACTTTTCTCCTTTACTTTCATACGTGTTCTCATCTCGTCAATTATTGAAACTTCTTCCAATAACCGATTAAACTGATCATGCCAACTTTTTGTTTTTGTTGCTCGCAACACATTTTATTTCCCTCTAACTCTCCCCATTCAAATGTTCCGCATGCCCAAACCAATCTCTGTGACTCTTTCTTGATTCTATCGACTACGCTACGCGCAGATCTAAATTCGTTCTTAATTTTTTGGTTCTTCATTCTAACGTGCATAGATTTTTACTATAGGTACACATGCGCCTGAGCGACCCCATTACCTAACACTGCACTGCTCTACCTCATATTATTCTGTTTTTCACAATTCCCAGCTTCACTCAACATACATTAATGAGTGTATTAATGAAATGATATCAATCTGTCGTTTAACAAATCCTGTTAATATTTTTAAACTGTCGTTTAACAAATCCTGTTAATATTTTAAAACTCTTGGTAGAAATCACTTGGCCGATTTAGCGATATCTGCGGTACCGTAATACAGGAATACAAATAACTTAAGAAAGGAATCCCAGGATCCGGGTCAAACACAAATGATGGGATTAGAAGCACTAAACGTGGAAAACGAAAATCAGATAAACATTGATTTTAAGCCGTAGCGGAGATTTTAAAATTAAATGCTTCTAAAACATAAACATGCTTCCAAAATTCGTTATCAATTGGAAGGTTGTTACCCTTTGCCAGATGTGATCATATTCAATACATGTCGCTCGTATTCAATAGGTACCCGTATTCTCGTTTTATTATGCAAAGTGGCGCTTTTGCTTCTTATCTTAACTAAAATTTATCGGAAATAAATGAAAATTGTGTATCTGTGTGGCGGCATTTCGAGTGTAATTACTAGACCGCTGTGTAGATTCTAATACATCACATGTGGGGTATAAAAGCAAAGGCGGCAATATCCAAAAAAAATAATACAGTCATCGAAAATCACAAATTCATAACGTACATACCGAATTCGAGATTTCGTAGGAAACACAGCCTATAAATTTATAGGATTTTAAAAGGGATAGGTACAAAAAATCCGAAATTTAGTACATTTTAAATTAGTAATCTTCGGTGACTGCATTCAAAACATTTTTTCTTTTTTTTGGATAGGTATTGCTGTCTTTGCTTTTATACCCCACACATATTATCACATCAAATAAGTCAATACTCATTCACTGTTTTCTTATCTGAGGCATATTATTCAACGTTTAAAAAGTTCTCGGTAACTTATTTTATATATTTATTTCAAAACGTATTTTGTCTTCTTCCTCCTAAATATATACCTAGCGAATATTGTAAAACCGACATAAAATTTAACCATGTAGGTACCTAGGTGTATCAATTGAAAGCATTGATAAATAATATTTTATAATAATGATAATAATATTTTACTGTTTTAAGTATTAATAATTTCATGCTGCACTTTATAATAAAATGGTAATATTTTAAACAAAAATGTAGGTATTCTTACAGCATTATGAATAATTGTTAGGTACTTAAAAAAATTCACTCTGCCTACCCGTAAACTAAGAATGAACACGAGAGGCGGCTAGGTTTTTGGATTGATCTTTATGTCTGGCTAGTGTAGGTACCTACTACAAATATTTAAATAATTAGAATGAAGACGCATCACATTTTCTCAACTTTCTCGGTGGAGGGAATATTCCCAGTCCAGTAAATTCTCGCTAGAAATCCACTAGCTCACTGATGCCTTTTAATAAAATTAAAACTACGAAGCATCTACACCTATTTAAAATATTCCCTAAGTGGGCACATTCACTGCAAATGCATATTTCGGCGTTTTATTTACGAAAATGTGGGTTTTTATTATTCATATCTGAATGTACCTACACCTGCTCTAGACTGCAATTTTTTTAGGACAATAACTTAGATAGAACCTTTATAATTATATAAAAGTACTAAACTGAACATTATTTACAATAATTAAGAATATATAAACATTAATCGACAGACCGCGGCTGTTTCGGACAGGAATTAGAAGTTCGAAACGATCGCCGTGGAACGGTGGCGTCATCACGAAACAATGCCAGTTTTGAATGTTTATGTAAACAGATGAAATAAAAGACTTTATGTGACACACTATTTTTTGGACTCTATGAATAATGTTTATTATTATAGATTTAAATATTGACATATACAATGTAATATTTATGGATTTTTGTCACATCTTTTATTTTTTAATAAAGAGAGTAAATCGCTTGCAAAGCGATAGACGATGCGCTTTTCGAAGCAATCAGCCGTTCGCGGCATTTTTGACTGACATATGGTCAGTATGGAAATCGAAATATTTTCCAAATATTTCTGGAATTTGACCCGCTCACGAGGCGTGATAATTTAGACTGGTATATACATTTCCGAGAACCAGCCAATTGGGTGCGCCCGGCTGGTATTCCGAAGATTAAAGTGGGGCGGCAGGCTGCAGACTGACCGTTCCCCATATCGCTTGCATCTGATTTACGGGTACCCAGCCCGTACAATCAGAGTCTTGTCGCACAAGACCGACTGGACGTAGACTGGCGGAGGAGCATCATTACTAAAAAGTGCGTGGAGCAACGTACACACAAAATATAAATTAAACTTTACAAAATTCTTCAAAAAATAATTTTTATTAAAAACACAGGAAAAGTCAAGAAACGCATAGAAAACATAAAATGGGGAATTAAAAATAGGGGCCCTAAAATGGACCTTTTACGCTCAACATAAGCGCAATCGCTAATATCGACCCCACCGGCCGAGCGATACCGTGCCGAAAAAGATGACTTTCAGTCAAAATCGAATATTGGCCGCTACAGCAGTCCAATTAAACTAAAACTTTCTTTATTGTATTCTTCCAGTAAATATCTATACAAAAAGTATATATTTACGACTACAAATTACATCAAAAACGTAGGAGGAATTTTGTTTGATAAAATTGTTTATAACTAACATAATATTAATTATTCACTCATTAAACTATAGTCAAAAGACGCCTTATAAAATATACTTCATAATTATTACACAAAAATTCATGTATCTACTTAAGAACTATTTTTTATTGAATTTAATGTAACTAGCCGATTGCACTCGGTACATAACTTGTAATAACTCTGTTAATACTACCTTGCGGGTCCCATAGACTATGTTAGATTATCAGCAAGGTTTAGTCTTGTATAAATTAACATGATTTACGTCTCAAAAAGACGATGAAACTATTTTTACGATTTTTTATGTCGGAGCAAAGTGCTTTCTGCCGATCTCCGCAGCCAATCGTCAGACTGATTAGTACCAAAATTCACTCAGAGATGGCGCGAGCGCTGAAATCGGCAAAGCAAGCTTTGTGATTGGCTGATTGTTTTACGATGGAGTTATGGAAGGGATTTTGTAATTTGGCTATATAAACAGTTTCATAACGGCGAGCAATTCAGTACACCTGAAGGTGCTTTAAGAGCCTATCGGACCACTTTTACCAGTCTTTCATTTCTCTCTACCTACAACGACCCTGCTGACTACTTGGACTTTCTCTGGATCTTCTTTGGCCCTTTTAAGGCAACCTCTACTACACCGGCGTTTCTAGATTGGTTTTATACGACTTTGCCATCTGAAACTTTCGGTGCGTTTCTTCGAGTTTTGGGCACGTGGAACCAAACTATCTTTTGCGTGTTCCTGTCCGGAACAGCGGCCAAAAAAATCTTTTTTAGTTTTCTAGGGATAACAAAGTTTTAATGAATATTTATATGCACGCATAATATGTTTTTTTAAACGTTTCTATAAAATGTATTTCACTATCTACCTATAAGAAAAAAGATCCTAAGTTATTGCCTTAAAAAAATTCAGTCTATAATATAATATACATTCTGATATAAATTAATAATAAAAACCCACAGTTTCTTAAAAAAAACGCCGAAATGCGCATTTGCAGTGAATGTCCAGCCTTAAGGAAAATCGTCCTAACACAAGCCGAAACATCTCATGGCACAACATAACACAACACAACATAACACAACATACCTACAGTTGTATTTTCGAATTACGTCACTGCATATTGTGGATTGTTTCGTGAGAGTTTTATAGGTTTTGTAGTTAGGTAGGTACCTAATAGGCAGGCGCGTGCAGTCATAAAATTCATGCATAAGGTGTACCTACTTGAGCATATATTGAGCGTAAATATTTATTTTAATCCGAATAATGCAATTTAAATATTGTGAAATTAATATTACGCGATACTTTATCTTTTAATTCGTTTTTTTTCCAAAATATGTGTTCGCATACTAATCTTGCTTGTATCTATACAATTTATTGACTGCACGCCGCGCGTAGCAGGTAATTGCAAGCGCCGCCGCCCGGTGCCGTCACCTCGCAACACAACTGAAATTCTAGTGTCTTCAATAAATTTACTCATGTGGATTTATGGGTCAAATCTTACCCTTATTTAGTGGAGATTAAAATGCTTTGAAAAAATTTAGGACGATATTGATTAATTGATGAAATATATCATAAGAGACAAAACAGTTGATCGTCCCAACGTAAGGACTCTAGACATTGGAACCTTTTTGTAAAATCCTTTCCATCAAATTAAATACTAGTGTAGGAATAAACGATGTTAGTGTAAAGCGCCCTTGAGGTGATTTTTTTACGAAAATGGCGCTATAGAAATTATCCATTACTACTATTATTATTATATTACCTATTATTATTAACTATTACTGAATATATACTTTTTAGTTTCTCGTAAGATCTTTAGGTGGTCTACCCGACGGGCGAACGCAATAATAAGACTGACTGTATTTTCTATATAGGAATCAATTTTCTATCATCATTTTTCATACACAATGCATTCTCATCAAACCTTATATTCACCACTAATTTAAAACAATAGCCGAACTAGATACCTACACTTCTTACTGTAATATTGTGTTTTACAAAATGAATAATATGAAATTAATAAAATTTAAAATTTAAAGATGTTTTAATATGGATCGTACTAAAAACAGTTTGCAGGATTATTAAGAAAATTTAGAACCTACTTACATAACTACATACCGATCACATGACAGTCAAATTTTATTTTACCGCAGAAATTTATTTATCTGGACGGGCATACCTTAATAAGCTAGTTTGTATCGATTTTATTACGCGCTTTATTTTAATATTTTAGATAAAAATTTGTAATGAAAAAAAAAAAAATTTGTTTAAAAACCTGCGTATATAAATGGACACTTAAAGTAGCAACAAAAGTTGGCAAAAAGATGGAACAATATTATTCCAACTATTAGACAACCCGACGCTCGTTCGGTTATATTCAGTTTTCTCCGCTCAATATCCGCTCCAATCACCCCATTAATGTAATAAACATATCGGGAATACCTTAAACCTGCTTACAGATTATAACGGCAGGCAGGTACCTACCCGGGTCGCCCTTATCAACATTCGAGTTAGGTCATTAATTATTTATCAACAGACAGGACGGAGAATTTCAACACGGGGATCCGATCGGGGAAGAAGAGGAGCGAAAGATTTCAACAGCCGACTTTAGAAGGATTTCGTATTTTTATCATCTTTAAAAAAAAATTTTTTTTTTAATTTTCCGCCCACCCTTTGCAGACGGTATCTACCGATCTATTTAAATCAGAGGTTTTAAAATTCCAAAAAACTGAAAGTATGTGATAGGATACACCTAATATTTTTATTATTCTCTAAAGATCTTTAGGTATATATCGTCGCTGTATAGGTATATAATAAAGCCAATGTGCCGTTTAGTACATTCTGAGATGAACGAATCAATTTGTCAATTTTTCATATAAATAAGGGAGATATACCTACTAAAAAATAAAAATTCAGTTCATCTGGAAGGTCTTTCTAGTAACCATCTAAATTATTTTTTATAAATCTAGTCTGCGCAATTATTTTTTTTAAATAGTTTCATTCGTTTATCTCAGAATGTACTAAAACGGCACACAGGCTTAATTATATTTATATACTACCTACGTAATATTTTTTCGGGACTCGCTATTCGTGCCGCGGGTAGGTACGACGGATTAACAACGATGTTGGCGCATCCGCGTAAAGGGTAAAAAATGTTCGACATTTCGGTTTCCTTCGGCAGGGGGGACGTAAAGTACTCACTTTGTTTCCGTCGGAAAATATGGTGACGGCCGGTGACGGCGGGGGCCGCCGTGCTGCTGCTGGCGCTAGGCCCGGCGCATCCGCACTCCGAAGCACTCGACAACTTTACAACTTTCCTCGGGCGCCGGGGACTGAGCGCGCGTCGGGGCCGGGGTGGAGCGCGCCGTCTGCGAGTGGTCGCGCCGCGGCGTGCGCGAGCTCTGCCCGCCACGCGGCCACCGGCCCGCGCCGAGCCCGCCCTGCCCCGCGCCCGGGGGCCGGGACGGCGCGCGCGGCCGCCGGCGCGAGCCAAACCCGCCCTTGCGGCCCCGGGCGCAGGGGCGGGTTCGCCGCGGCGGCCGCGCGGCTCTTGCGCCCGCCGCCGAGATTCGCCGCTCGGCCGTCTCCCTCCGGCGGCCGCGGGCGGCGCGCGCGCGAGCGGGACGGCACGAGCGCGCCGGCCCCCGCCCGCCGACCGCAGCCGAGGATCCTTTACAAATCTCGTTTAGCTCGGCGGGGGGCGGGGGGGCGGTCGTGTTTTGAAGATCTCATTTTCTCGGAAACTGCCGCCATTTAGGGCGCCACTTTTATCGTTCGCTTGTTTATCAACCGAATTTTATTTTTGAAGAAAATTGTATTATTAATTTAGCGGATAAATACGGTTATCCGGAGGCCTAGGATTGTGCCGGATCGAAAGACGTTTTAGTTGGGCGGAGTGGTGGATTAAATAAAATTAATTAAATAAAATTAATCTCAATTTGTAATATGGCGTCTCTTCGGATTTTTTTTAAAATGTGTATATATCTATATATATATATATTATATATATATATAATATATATATCTAATATATATATACATATTGCAGTTTAGCAAAAAATACTTCCATTATTCGGAAATCAACTAGCAAGAAGGCGTCAAAACTTCGTTTGATATTCTCGTAGGTAACAGTCGATTACTTCCCGAATAAAAATTGAATAATATAAATAAGTGAATTAACAATTCAGAGAACCATACAACTATCAAACTTTGACGACTTATTAAGTAGCTGGGATAGTGAAATTGGCAACACGCTGTCCGCGTAAGACAGAGGTCCGTGGTTCGAATGCAGGTTCCAGCATTTAATTTTTCAGTTTTATTATTTGATATTTGTGTATTTCTCCCCATTTAATTTATTTACTTTGCATTATAGGTATGTATATCCGTATATATCATTTTTTATAACGCCGTCGATCGAGACGCCCCCCGCGCGGGCGCCCCGGGCGATCGCCTCCCGCGTCCCTGAGTAATTATTAGTATTGGTAACATATTTCGCCAAAAGGTTGTAAAAATACGGAGCTCCACTGGAAACCCATCCCGCTTTAGCAATTCCAAAACATGTTTGTCTTCAGCCGGTTACTGGGGGGCATCTTCCGACTGTATCGAGTACTAAAATATTAGCATTACGAAGATACGTTTTTTATTCATCCCTATAAGTACCTTATTGAATTTTACTGTAAATTTAATTGTTATTCTCGCTTTGGGAAAAGTGATTTATATTTAAAAAAAGTTTTCACAGCGCGCCTTGTTATCCTTAGGCCCAGTTGTTTCAGGTTGGATTAGAATAGAAGTTCGTTTAAAGCGTAGATTTTTAAGGAAACGGGTCGTTTGATTGGTGGAGAACGCAAAAATCTACGCTGTAAACGAACTTTGATCCAACTTGAAACAACCGACCCTTAGTGGAGATTATAAGGGTGGCCCACAATTTCATTTGCTTACTACACCGACACAAGTACCTGCCATTCGTGGAGGTGCGTTGTATTAATTATGAGGGATATAAAAGCAAAATATACAAAAAAAAATTGGATGCAGTCACCGAGGATTAGATAGGTAGGTACTTAGATACTATTTTAGAATGTGCTGAATTAGATATTAAATAGGAAATATAGCTCTACCATTCCAAATTCCTGTTTCCAAAATTCTCTTTAAAGCAAAAATAACAATATTTTCGTAGTGTAAAAATCAAAACCAGCAATATCCACTTCAAACGATCAACCCAAGGATGCCACGTCACAAATTAACCGCTTCATACTAAAATGTGAGAGTGGATGTCGATTTTAGACTGAAACATCATAGTAAAGACAGAGTAGGTAATATCCAATTGTGTAAATAGCAAAAGCAACAATATCCACTATTTGATAGCAAATACAGCAAAATGCATATTTTTAATAATAAATATTTTTCAGTAATTTTTCGAATCAGTAATACGTTCGTCGTTCCAGTTTTTTAATCTTTATTCCTTTTGGTCGCTCAATTTATAATTCCATTTCGTGTTTTTACTAATCCTCATTTCGAACGATAAAAGAAACAGTCATTAAATTCATCGGCAAAGGTGGTGTTTAAAATCGTCGTATTTTATTTTCGATTTGCCAGTGGGTTCCAGCCAGGATCCAGGAAGAGATTTAGAACTTATAGTTATGAAAATATTTATATATATAAGTTGAATATTTATTTACACACATAAACGATAAACTGAGGTCGAAATTATTTTTAAAAACTTATTTACCTACAATAAGATGTAGGTAGAATTCATAGAATCCAGAGAATTCCTCGAGTAGTGACAAGTTGTTTGTATTTATTTCAGAAATATCTCAGTGGGATATTGCTGCCTTTGCTTTCATACTCCTCAATCGTCTTAAATAACTTTATTATTGAATTATCTTCCCTAGACCTATTCGTCAAGGTATTTTATAGTATTTGAAATACTTACCTATATCACACTAGGTCACATTTAAACGGCAGATTATCCCAGAAAACCATATCCTACGGAAAATTTTCATCAAGTCATGTTATTCGCGGAACAACTGGTGGAGAGTTGGAATCAAAATATATAAATAGAAAATGTATTAATAAATAGGCACCTACCTACTAGGTACCTAGGTACCTATAAGAAAAATAATTTTACATATTGTATTTTTTTTTTTATATATTGTTTAGGGAACGTAGGTAATAGCAGGCATGAGCGTGCAGTGGGAACAAGAAGCATGACTTTTTCTGAGATATAGGTAGGGGAAGGGATGATGATTAAGCAAATTGAACTACTTTCACGGTATTAAAAATATTTTAGGGAAGCATATTAAATTTGATTTTTTCCTAATTATTATATAAATTTTGGTTTTTATAATTAGATGATTTGTTGTGTTTTTATGTATCTTTACAACTTTATAATCATTTAGTACCTACATAAAAATATATCTAATAAAAATAAGTAGACACATTATGTTACAATTGAAATCACGAGTGTTACTATCAACACCACTTTGGTGTCAAATGTAACAGTTTTCTTCTTTTTTAATTTTCAAATAAACAAAAATTCTTAATGCATTCAATTTTTAAGTATACACTTGGTCCCTAAATATATGGAAGAGCTTTGTAAAAAAAATCAGGTAATTTGACCGATTAATAATTTTGTTATAAACCAGAATATCTATTTTTGTTATTTTTGACACCACCTTCCCCTATCTCGTAATATTCCTTTCATAATAATTAAATTATTCAGAATGTTTTTAGGTTTTCACGGCCACTCAGAATCTTCTGGTTTGTGTCTTCTGGGGTATTATGCCGTGTTATTACGACCTTTCTGGTCGACGTTTCGGATCCCATTGCAGAGTCCATCATCAGGGCTGATGTATTGATGTGTCAACCCATCAGCCCTGATGATGGACCCTGCAATGGGATCCGAAACGTCGACCAGAAAGGTCGTAATAACACGGCATAATATCCCAGAAGACACAAACCAGAAGATTATTCAGATTTTAATATTTCATAGTATTCTGCCAGATAAATATTTAATTTAAATTTTTTTTGCTTCCAAATGTATGTTTGAATAAAAGTCACGCTTCTTGTTCTCACTGTACGCCCCTGGACTAGAACGTGATGAAAAGAAATCCAAATTTCTAAACTTGTTACCTGATCGTAACATAATTATCTATTACCTACCTGTGTATTTACCATAATTAAGTAGGTGATTATAAGGGACTCACTATAGCTAAGATTTAATGAAAACATTTTCACTTAATGTTTTAATAATTATTTATGGACGTGAATGTAATTATGTCACGTAATCGTGTCACGAGTGTAATTATGAAATAATTAAATTTCCATTTAATTAGGTAACCTACCTACCTATGAAATGGAAATAGACCTTTATAATTGAATTTGCTTCAAGTAGACTTGAAGGAAATTCATAAAGTAGATAATTGCGATAATAAATAATTTTGTTTTTCCTTGCTAAAGAAACATTGTGATGTTTTATTTTGAAAAATGTATATACCTAGGTATTTCGGGGAAAGTGAATAAAAGATATTGAGAAAGTATGAATGGTGATCCCGAATTGGGTAGGAATTTGTACAGAATATTTTTAAACGAATGTATGTACATAGATGGTTGATTCATTAATTTTTTTTCGTAAAATTACGTACTTATGTTATTTGAAAATTAATAATTAATTAACTATTTTTTGTTCTGAATGAGTCAATTCAATACTTTGTTGGAAGTATTGCAATCTACCTACTGCAAAAATAAATGTAGATAAGTGGTTATGATATAGGTATTATCAATGTTTAAAATAATATAATTATAATAATATAAAAAAAAACAATCACAATAACGCAATGAAAAAAATCTTACCAAAAACAATCAAAATATAATTTTATTACAATACTTTCTTAATTTTTAATTTTTATAACTTAATTTAACGTTTCCTTTTGTATAGGTATATCTTATTTACTTAATCTAATATTTCTTTGTCTATATCTTACTTATTTAATCCAATGTCTTACATTAACGATTACATTAACAATAGATATATAGATACATATATGATAATGCCCCCACTTTTAAACACGAGAATAAATTCTCATTTAAAAGTGGGTAAGAGTGTAATATAAATGTGTATTAATTATATTATATTGAAAAATTAAGTTTCTTAAGTTTGAAAATTTACCAAGTAAATTTAATTGAAAAAATTTTTAAAAAATACGTAGGTATATAATCAATGGAGAAGCACGTTTGCGACGTAGAAGAAAAAGAAGAAGAAGAAAAATAGTTTTTCCGAACTGGTTTCCAGGGTGTACCTAACTGCTAAATTAAAAGAGAAATATTTTAAAAGCATTATTGAAAGAGGAGCGAGACAATGAGGAAGGAAAATGAGCTATTTTTAAATTCATGAAATATAAACAGCGTAAATGACTTTCCCCCTCCCGGTCTATTCTCACTTTAATTGGGAATTAAACATTCCCTCTCGGCCCAGCAACACGGCCCGCTCGCCCCGCCCACGGGGGCCGGGCCCAGAGCGGCTCCGCCCCTTATCGCGTTACGGTGCATTTCTTTTATGGCCCACCGCCGGACTTTTATTGCACAATTTATACTTCATTTCCCCGCCAGGGAGGCCGCGCCATTGTTAGCGGCCTTCCTACTCGACAAACATATCCCGTCGATCAATACTTAAATGCTAAACACTTAACAAATCTCATTTATTCTGGGGTAGAAGTGCCACACAGCCCAAGTGCCATAAAATGAAAAAAAAAATAGAAAAAAATAAAAATTAAATATTTTGAAAAGTGTCAGAAAATAAAACGCCGTTTGATGGGCCCAGAAATATTTTTGTGATTAAAGTTGGAGCTGTGTTTAATTAAGCCTAGAAGATTTTTTATTTTTTTATTCTTATAGCTTTTTGTTGGTCGATTCGACTAACTAATTTTAATTCTCGTGAGATGTACTTTTAATTGTTTTATTTAATTGCTAAGAGCATTTTTTATATATATGTACCTATTTTTTTACAGGAAAAATAAGAAAAATTCAGTTTTAGTTCTTATTTTTTATTTAAAGTTACAGCTATCAACTTTTTTATATATTTATTAAGACCCTAATCAACAATCTTAAAATAAATGGAATATTTCCAGAAACATGGAAAACGTCAATAATTACTCTAGTCCCCAAAATTAATAATCCTGAGAAATTTGATTACTTAGACCGATAAATTTTTTGAACAAATCCTACAAGTTATAGTGAGTGAAAAAACAATTAGTTGCATATCTGGAAGATAAAAATATTCTTGTCAATTAATTCAAGATTTAGAGACAAACACTCTTGCGAAACAGCCATTAATTATGTAATTGGTAGGTAAATGAATGGAAGGATGCATAGAGAAGAGAAAAATAAAATTTTACTGTCTTCTTAGATTTATAACGTGCGTTTGGGACGATAGACAGGGATAAACTTATTAAAAAACTGATAGATATTGGAATTAATGGAACCGAAAAGAGATGGTTTGTTAACTATTTCACTAGTCGAAAACAAATAACAAAAATTTGAAGATACTCTTCCCAGTGCACAACTAATTGAAAAAGGTGTCCCACAAGGATCAGTGTCGGGTCCAATATTATTTATCATTTATATGAATGACATAACAAAATGTTTTGAGAATTGCAAGATAAAATTATTTGTAGACGATACATTAATATACATAGCTGGAAATAATACCTACATATGAATGTGTCTATAAAATTCAAAGTGAACTAGAACGCATAGCTACATAGTTAAATAGTAATAAATTAAAATTAAACGTCTCCAAAAGCAAATACATGATTATTGGTAAAGAAAATAGTAAGAATTATTCATTGCGAATAAATAATGAAGACATTGAATAGATGACAGAAATAAAATATTTAGGAGTAACGATTGATAATAAACTGAAATTCGACAAACATATTTTAATGATTCCAAAGAAAATGGCCAAAAAAGTTGGTTTTTTGAGCAAAATAAGAAAGAAACTTAATCTCAAAACGTCACAATTAGTACATAATTCCATTGTGACTCCGCGTATTAATTACTGTTCAACAATAATATTTTTGGGAAATGAAACTGATAAGAAAAAAACTAACCCATAAAAACCAAGTTTTTGTTATACTCCCTTTCTTTGTAAAATATAACAACAATTAAAGACGAATTAAAATATATAAAATAACACTAAACTTACAGGAATTTAATATATTTCTAAAATTTCAGATGTTTTAAGCTTTGATAAGACACTTCATGCTTTGAAGATTAAATTCTAAAAACATTTGTCAGTCAATTTAGATTTTCAAAATTCGTATTTCAAAACCTATTATGTATACCGACGGAGTAATTCAAATTGAGAAAATATTCCGCGACGTTATCGGGCCGCCGTTGCTAGTAATCAAACTTTGGTAATGATTCCAATTTGAAAAACCATTAAAATTTCTAAAAATCCGAAATTATGTTATAATTATTAATTTTTTTAACGAAAAAATGATAGATCTTTTTGATCGTCGCCACGAGTCTGCTTGCAAAGTGTCAGCTCGATTTGATCACGGGAAAAGGGTTAAAAAGCGATCCAAAGTTTTTTCGTCAGACAAGACGACAAGCAGACAAGCAGACGCTACAAGTTAAAAAGAAAGGCAGTAAAAAATTCAAAATAGAGCCATGAGAACTATCTTAAGATGTAACAAACATACCTTTAAAAACTAGCGATATGGTAAAGCAACTAAAGGTTATGACCATTAGGCAACAAATGATACAAAATGTCCTAGTCTTGATACATAAAATAAAAAACCGAGTAATTCCAATATACATGTACAAAAATGTGAAATAAGATTTCGAGGTCCACACTTATCCTACGAGAAGTAGGGGGATTGTAGACTTCCACAAACGAAACTGGCAGGAACACAAAATAGTTTGCACTATAAAGGTCTTAAATTTTGTTCAGTGGACTGCCAGCATATGTGAAAAAAGTCTCACTACTTTTCGTAGGTTAAGTGCAAAATATGTGAAAAGTAAGTTTAATTAATATATGATTACGTTACGCTGTTTCGCGTTTATTTTCTTTTTTAAATTTCTTTACTTTGTGCCAGATGTGAAAATGTGTTTATATTTATGTTGATATATTTATGTTTATTTTGCTATGTTAATTTGTGTTTTAATTACTAGATGTAAAAATGTTTTCTTTTTACAACTAAATAAAAAATATACAAACAAACAAACAAAAATATTTTAAGTAACGAAACAAAAATAATATTATTATTTTTAACTTAATCAAATAGTACCTATCTACTTAAGTACTAAAACATACAAAAAAATATTCGGTACAATCGAGACACGCTGTTGCCTTGTGTTCTCCGTACACATTTTTAACCCATTTTACGGTTGCCGGCAAACTTCTTGAAATTTTTTGGCGTAGTGGGGGAATGCGCAGAAGACAAAATTTGGGTCTCGTTGCTGGAATGGTACATGCGCAAACTTCCCCCCACTACGCCGTAAAATTTCAAGGTGTTTGCCGGCTACTGTAGCATCGTTACTTTGTCATGCGATGCTTATAATTACAAAAGGCATAAATTCTTCTCTTTTCAAGATTTTCATCATTCTGCGTATGCTTGACACCACCCATATACACAAAATCAGAAGCGTTGGCTGTTGGAAATGTACGTCTTCACTGTGATAGCACTTGCTGGACATTGATTTGTTTATAAACGATGATTTTTTTGTCAAATGAAAGATGTTACACATAATAAGTACATATTACCTAACACGGGGAAACCAAATAAATATTTTACGTGAGCCCCTATACTTCAGATTGGCTGCATTTGCTTTGCAAGGCTAAGGCCCGGTTGTTTCAAGTTGGACCAAAGTAAAAGTTCGTTTAAAGCATAGATTTTTGCACTCTCCACCAATCAAACGATCCGTTTCCGTAAAAATCTATGCTCTAAACGACTTTTATTTTAATCTCACTTGAAACAACCGGGCCTAACTGTGTTTTAGTGAGACACAGTGGTGTAGCGGGGTCAGGACACTGCCCTTTTTGACATGTAACCTATTTCTCAAGCTCATTTACCTTATTTTGTTTTTAAATATTCCACATTGGATTTTGTACCTGATCACATTGGATTTTGCGGAGGACGAATAATATTTTACCAAGTTTTTACAATACAATACTCCCTTTCGCTTTGAATCAGGTTTCGTGGCTATACACGAGTCGTGCTAATTACTCATATAGAATGATTCCAATTTGAAAAAATCATTATAATTTCTAAAAATCTAAAATTATACAATAATTATTAATTTTTTTAAAACTTTGTTAGATCATTTTTATCATCGCCACAAGTCTGCCTGCAAAGTTTCAGCTCGATTGGATCACGGGAAAAGGGTTAAAAATCGATCCAAAGTCTTTTCGTCAGACAAGCAAGCAAGCAGACGCTACGAGTTGAAAGAAAGGGAGTAAAAATATAAATCCATGATACTTAAGTGAGCAGATATTTTATGTTTGCAGTGTATCTTCAACAATTTTTAAAAATTATATTCTAATTGCGAATATTCCTAAATTATAATATTTGTTTATATTTTGACCTACACAAAAACCTCAAACATTCGTTTCAGTGAAACTTGTAATTACGTATCTGCATCATACGCAGATATCTCTGTCAAGATTAACACGTAAGTGATCAATATTGGTGAAAGTTTAACAATTGTATGGTTGGGGTGTATAGTGTTGTGATTATAGTAGTGTAGTGTTGGTGCTGACGAAGAGACGGGTACGTCTCGAAACCGGTAGACCGTAAATCTGGTAGTGGTTTTTACTGAGTTAACTAACAATCTGTTACGTATCTGAACTTTAAAAAAACTCAAATATTTTCCGATCTGTTCTGAAACATATATATAGCAGTTTTCGAAATAACGTTATAAATATATTTTTATTTTGCAGGTGTAAGATAGATGAGAAAGTAGGCTGATTAGATTACCAGGGCGCGATTGCATCATGTTGGATTTAAGTAAAAGTTCATTTAAAGCATAGATTTTTATGGAAACGTGTTGTTGTATTGATGGGGAAGGCAAAAATCTATGCTTTAACGAATTTTTACTTTAATCCAACTTGATACAACCGGGCCTAAGTGGCTTTGCACTTCACAGAACTGGTCATTCTTACTCTGAGAATTGATATATTTCATCGCGCACTGACTGGATGCAGACTAGTAAGAATGTATTATTTTCGAGGTCCATTTGTACAACTCTACTCTGAAACAGACGAAACCAACATCTTTCCTCTCGCTTTCCTGCAATCTGTGGGAGTGATTTCGTGAAAATGGATGGAAATGCGTAACAGGAAATTAGACGCTGGGGAAGCGCGCGCTATTTCATTTGACCAATGAGCGCGCGCGGTGATGGAGTTGGCCGTCAGATGGTGCCAACCCATTTCCCGAGAGGTTGGTACCTACTGTATTTATAAATGTATATGATATTAAAGAAAACACATTATTATTGTGAAGTTGCAATTTCAGAACGAAGTTCTGTGAATTTTAAACAATTTTTTATTAATCAATTAGAAAAGAGATACAGAAACTGCTACCGGAATTCGACACAACGAACCTCCATTCTATATCCGGGGATGGCGCATTATCCAATTTCGCCACGGTAGTCTGATAAGTTAACGAAAAATTTTCGACCTTATATGTAGTCTCTTTTTAATTGATTGACATTTTTATTTCATTTTTAAAGCTATCCGGATTGAATATTTTTCTAATGACCAAATTCTTAAATATAATAGTAGGTTCACTGTTTTATCGACATCGCCAAAATGCTTTAATGACAGTTCACAGCGCGGCAAAATACAGTATAAAAAAAATGCACATACATTTTCTATACATACATTTAATAATTTATTAATAAATATACATATATTAATATTAATGAATTTTTAATAATAAGTGTCTAAAAAAAGTGCAGATCATTGCTAAAAAATGATTATTCGAATAAATATTAAATTTTGAGGTTTATTTCTATCGCTGCTCAATTGATATTTTTAATTGACATCATATGAGACTACTGTAATGCTCGCTCTTTTTTTAGTGTACCTACGTACTCGTTTAATTTATTGAAACGCTCGAGGACACCAGGTCACTCCGTGATGGGTCCGCTCTGTACTCACTACTACAATGTAGTACTACACAGGCGCGTGCAGTGGGAACATTGAAGCGTGACTTTTTGTAAGCGTATATTTTGGAAAAAAAAATAGAAATCAAATATTTATGCTACAGATTTTTATGATATATCAAAATATGAATACGAGGATAAAAATTGTGATAGAAATATTACGAAATATATGTTGTATTCTGATTTTTTTCCAAATAATTGGTCACGTAAAAGTCATGCTGCGATGTTCCCACTGCACGCTCCTGGTACTACATTACATTGAAGTGCACACTTCACACCTTTTGAAGTGTGGTGCACGCTACAAACTACACACACTTCAAAGTTATTAGTACATACTTCAAATAGTACAACTTCATTTCAAAGCGAACACTACAACAAATTACACACACTTAGTTATCGAAAGTACTAGTACATATTTCAAATAGTACATTTTTTATGTGAAATTTTTGGCAAGTTGATGTAGATAAATGAAGAAATCTTTGGAAATCGAAACAACTCCCCACTTCATGGTTAGAAAAAATTTTGGGACCGTATGAAGAAATTTCTGTTTTAGTTTTTACTACACTTGTAGTGTACACTTTGTAGTCTTCAAACTGGTGAACGTGTGTGCGTTGCAGTCTTCATTTTGAAATGTAGTAATCTTTTTTGTAGCCCGCGATGGCCGACAGCGCGTGATCCTATCCTCTGATTGAATTAGTTACTGTAGTGCAGACACCTACAAACCCAGAGAGCCGCCCGATCGATAGACTCGTCAGAACTTCCCGGCCGAGCGGGAGGAGGAAAAAACTCCTCCGCTGATACAAATTGATCGAACCGTTGTTCCTCGTGAGGGTTGCCGGGGCCTAATGCCGGTAATTGGAGCCTGGCCGGTCAATTGGTTTAGCCAACTCTCGGCTTGTCTGCACTAACTTCAGCTCCCCCCCTTTTCCCACCTTCCGCGTCCCCTTCTTCCCTCTTACACGGGGATTATTCCTCATCGGTCTCGTGTTGAAATAGTCACAAAACCACTTCCGGCCGGGTGCTTATTAAACCGTTTCATTCCGCACTCTTCACACCTCTTCCGGATTACTCCGCTGAAATTATTTTGCATTTTTACTCCCTTTCTTTTAACTCGTAGCGTCTGCTTACTTGCTTGCTTGTGTGTCGAAAAATGTTTGGATCGATTTTTAACCCTTTTTCCGTGATCCAATCGAGCTGAAACTTTGCAGACAGACTCGTGGCGATGATGAAAATGATCTAACAAATTTTCGTTTAAAAAAATTAATAAATATGGTATAATTTTGGATTTTTCGAAATGTTTTATTACTCGCTTTCGTAGCGTCGCCCGACTTGAGCCCAAGGCGTAGGTTAAGCGCCAAACCTGTTTTCACTAGTAAATGAGAAAGGGAGTATAATAAAAACTTGATTTTTATGGGTTAGTTTTTGGAAAGCTAGGTAACTGGGGATTGGGTTAAGGAAACAGTTGAATATGGGAGAAAAATATTATTATTGAGTAACAAGTCACAGGGACAATGTTCGAATAAGGAATAAAATAGCAAATCATAAGTGATGACCGATATAAATATATACCTAATATTATTATTTCATATTTATTAATATTTCAACACATTATTCAAGATTTCACATAGGCCCGCGCGAAGATCTACATTTAATCGTCCGGTCAATCAAACAGACCAGTCAACAATTTGTTGATAAAAAATGAACATTTATCGATTTATATTGTCACGTGTCATGGCTGCGGGAGGAATTAATGAAAACGCTGGAATTCAATACAGGATTTATTAAGTACTGGTTAATTAATTATTTGATGTACAAAGTCACTTAACACTATTTGACTTAACGCTGTTATTTAAATTGAACTATTTCGTAATTTATCACTCGTAAATAGACACTTTATTATCGCTTTAACACTTTATTCACTATTCACTAGAACATTCCATCCAATTTCTGCACGTATTATTCGCTCCGGTTTATTTCGCTACGAAAAAGAATTTTTCCAGATTAATCGCTATTGAATTACCGCTCGCTTGGCCACCCTGGACTTCGCAACTCGCGGCTACCTTCGCTTCCGTGCCGCCGTCAAGCGCGCCCAAAAATAACCTAACCTAATCTAGCCTAACTCACTTTACTTTACATATTTATATATGCCGATATATCGAGCCTTCTAGGCGTTCCTAGTGTTTACGAGAACTCTCTCGTGACTTCCAGGCTTTTGTAGATGTTTCTCGATGCTTCCCGAAAGCCGTAGATTACGCTAGGCCGTTCTAGAATCTTCGGTAGTGTTGTGATCATTTTAAGCAACTGTCACTTGACATGAGTGCGTGATTCTTTTTGGCCTCGTTACAATATATTCGATACCTACCCCTGAAAATCGAAAAGCCTTTGCTTTTTAGTAGGTACGTCTCTACTATACGTATTTGTGAAGTAAATGACTCGGTGTGATTTGGAGGCCGAAGTGATCTCGACCAGTTTCGACTCAAAAGGGCGCTACAGCCTTAAATTATAAAAAAATAACCGGATTTTTGTCCGGGGCATTTTCTTTCACGACCACCCTGGTTCCCGAGAGTCACTTACTTATACTTAATTCATTTCCGATAATGCCTTCTAATTCTCTAAGTGCGTTTGTGTGTGTTAATACTTAAATGAAAAATCCAGTCTAATTGATTTCACAACGTGTTAAAATATATATTAGTTATTATATAATATACCGAAACAAACGAGACATCACGAAGTGATCTTTGTAGGGACCCCCAGGAATAACTATGCATTAAATTCACCGTTAGCACGCATGCATCGCCTTGGAAACAAATTTTCGGAATTCGTAGACATTTTTCGTTGTAGGAGCATACCCGAATTAAAAAAATACTTAGACTTAGAATATACAAATAGAATTAATTACAGTTTAATGAACTAAATTTTTACTAATGTTTTGTTCCCCATGAATTATATGTATTTATTTATTTCAAAGTGTAAATATGTTTTGATTTTATCTTTTATATTAATTTTTTTGGTTTTTTTTTTTTATCTTATTTATCTGGTATATCGGTTTAATTATCTTTATTTTACTCTAATATTAAAGTGTTAAAGGTTTATAATTATTACTGTTTACTTGTGTACTAATCATTGTTTATATATATTGTTCATTTATCTGAAATATGTTTTATTTATATTCTTTTTTAATTATTTATTGTAAGACGTGTTTTATGCTCGGTGTATAAAAATCCTTTCAATTTTCTTGTACTGTAAAAGCCCACCAGGGCGTTGATTAATAAATAATAATAATAATAAAATTATTTTAGAATTTCGCAAATGCTGTTTATTTTAATTTCCAAACAAGTATCTCGCCAACTTGCTTAGCTACCCAAACGACATCTGCGAGACAAAATTGAAAATAAATCTACGATCAAAAGGGACCCTCCTCTCACAATCCCGAAAATTTCATCACCGGAACAGAAAAAGTGTGGAAAACTTATCGCTGGAGGCTAAAGAGAATTATTTGATTAGGAGCACAGATGGTAGCGGTCGGTTACTTTCAGCGGGCACTCTCGCTCCGTCTCTTTCCTCCCCGGCCGGTTTCGGTTCTCCGTCTCCTTCTGGCTGGCGGGGCACGTCCTTTTTATTTACTCCCTGATTGGATTGCGTTTGTTACGCCTGTTCAAGCGAACCTGCTCGGGTTTCCTCCGCTCCTGGTTACTAATTGGTTTCTACACTGGAAGGAGTTGTTACATTAATTATGCCCGCAACTTGTTAATTCAATACTTGCGAACATATTACCATTAATTGACAGTAAATATCATCGTGTGGTGAAAATAAACATTCTCAGATTTGATTGTTCCAAGTAGGTAATAACTTTTCGGAAAGCGGGTAAATAAATATTCAATTTCAATTACTTATGAAGATGGCGCGGGTATTTTGTAGTAAATAAATAAAAAGGATTCGAAAATCTTTTACACGCGCAATATAGGGATGTACCTACCTACCTCGGCTGTAATTTCAATTTTGTTTTAACGTAAATATATTTTTTTCACTTGAGTCGAAAATTTGGAAAGCGGAATTACGAGATATTTAAAAAAAATACATTTTGAAGTAATGCGGTACGCGTCGGTGTACATTTCCGATTGTTAGATTAAAGGGGTGATGGAAATATTCATTGGTAGTGAATGAATTTCCTATTTACCATTGCAAATTATTTTCATAGATTGAACAAAAAATGTGTCGAGATGTACCGTCGATCGCACGATTTCGAGTGTAACGACCAAACGTTACATAATATTATATATGCCAACAAATTGGCTATTTTTTTCCCGATGTTGATATCGGGCAAAATACGAATAGCTTGTTGGTCTAGAATTGAGATTCTCTCCTAGTGATCCATAGGTCTGTGGTTCGAGCCCTATTCCAGGAGATCGGCAAGTTAATCCTACTTTCATAACACAAGTGTGTAATCATTCCATGTGTATTATAGATGTCTCACAGAGACGAAACTGTATATTTTTATGGGAAAGTAGGTATAGAAGTCTTTTTGGGTGTACATACGACTTACGACCTATCGTACGGTTGGCTTAAGTGATCACTTTACACAATTGTAACGTTCGCCATTTCCACCCATGATAGAATACCATGTCTACTATTTTTTGAAAGTGTACCTATATATATTTAAATTGTACGCCACGTTTCACATGTGAGTTGTAAGGATCCTCGACGCGGCCGGCCCCAAAGCTTTTTCATTCCCCTTGAATGACCACAGATGTCGCTAATAAAAAATCTATATTTGATTTTTTGGAGTTTTTTTTAGCATTATACTTTATCTGTCTAATGAAATTCATCCGAATTACTATCGAAAAACATTATACTTTATCTGTCTAATGAAATTCATACGAATTACACTTGGATACGTCTGAAATATTGTTTCAATTTTTTTTAGTAAACTCCTTACAAGTGTTTAGATCAGTTTGAATAATTAAGAATATTAATTTGAATAATGTTGATTCTTTACTTTAAAAAATATTAAGCTGTATCTATTAAACGATAGGAGACTGCAAATACACAAGAAAAAATCTTTAAAAGAAAAGATTTTATAATAGTGTACATGCTGTATATCTTTTTTTCTCCTATCATAATCGTATTATGCACATCTTCTCAACATCGAGGGTATTACCGATTGTTCTTTTTTTTTCTATTCCTTTTTCGTATTCCTAATGCTGCACATCGGGACGCGTTAACACTGTAGCTAACTGCGCGCAGTTTTTAGATCATAACGGAAAATCTGGAAGAATCATTTCCTTGGTCATACTTGAACTATTTCGTAATTTATCACTCGTAAATAGACATTTCATAATCGCTTTAACACTTTATTCACTATTCGCTAGAACATTCTATCCATTTTCTGCACGTATTATTTCGCTTCAGTTTATTTCGCTACGTAAGAACTTTTCCAGATTATTCGCTGTCGAATTACCGCTCGCTTGGCCGCCCTGGCCTTCGCAACTCGCGGCTGCTTTCGCTTCGGTTTCGCTGTCAAGCGCCCAAAAACAACAACAACGTTACTCCCGCGCGTGGTCCTATATATATCTGCTGATTTCGAGCTTTCTAGGAATTCCTAGTGTATACGAGAACACTCTCGTGGCTTCCAGGCTTTTGTAGATGTTTATCGATACTCCCGGAAGCCGTATATTACGCTAGGCCATTCTGTAATCTTCGATAGTGTTGTTGCACGTTGTTTTATACGTTGTATACTTTGATATTAAATTAAATAAGTATTGAATTGCCTACATTGTCGCTTGTTGCCTCGCGAGCGTTCTTTCAGGCCGATGGGTCCATATCAAAAGAAAGGCGAAATTGAAAGATCGCTGAATAAGTGATGAGATTTTTATTACGATATTTGACGTCGGCCCCTCCCGGTGATCTGGTTTCCAGCAGATCACATTTAAGGACAAGGACCCTTTAGGAATCAATCTGGGATCAAAGGCTGCAGTCCCTGCGCCCTCCCGGCTGCATAACTAACGAACCGGTGCCGGGGGACCTCCCCTCCCCTCCCCTCCCCTCCCCTCCCCACCCCTCCCCACCCCTCGCCACCGAGCGCGCCCTTATTGTTTTATAGCCAGCTAGCTACCACCGCGTCCACCGTGTACTTTCGCTGGAAAAATAGTTTCGATAGCTGGATCTTGCTAGAATCGAATGATCGTGTCTAGGGAATGCAATCCCGAGTCGGGATCCCTCGAGATTAGAATTTCCAATCCCGCGGGATCCTTACGGATCGGGATCCCGAATGCTTTTGTGTTTTTTTTGTTTATAGACCTGAACAGCAATTAATGACAATGCCTTGCATTTTTATATAAGCAATTTTAATAAAATGTTCATTATTAATCATTGCGTTGAAGTTTTTGTAGGCGTTTTTCCAAGCATCAACCAGTCAATGTAGTAGAGTAAAAACTACTAACTAGTAGTTGTTTTTATTACTATGTTAGGTTGATAAAATACGGCAAATATTATTCGAAGCTATTTTCATTTCATTTCATAGTGACATGAAAATAAGTTTTATATACTTACTAAAAGCTCTATTGACAAATACAATCAAACATACAAAACATAAAAAAATGCTGATCAATCCCGATAATCTCGTCCGACTTTTCGGTTCGGGATTGATCTCGTAAAATGCCTCGAAATCTCGCGGGATGCCGATCTCGCGGGATCGGGATTGCATTTCCTTAACACAACGAAACAAAGCGCATATTACGCAGTGTACCCACACAAACTCAATTGCAAGCTTGTATGAAAAGACCTACATCAAAAATAATGTACTAATGTTTTATGGAATGCAAATATTTCTGTTTTTTATATACACCTACAATGTTATTTACTTGCTCCTTTAAAATAATAGAATAAAAGAAAGTGAAGTATGTGACGGAAAGTGGAGTACCCGACTAGCGATGAAAAACACACTTTAACAGAAATCTGATTTATTGATTTTATATGTTTCCGGTGGAAATTTTTATGTGTTCGGTGGATAAATACTTTCTGTTTATCCTTCTATGTGATTCGTTTGATTTGAATTTACCTCAAAGCTCCTGGTCTTAATCTTAATCGGTGTCCGTTGAAAAAATGAACCTCGCAACCGCACGTCTAATGCGAGCACGACATAATAGGGTAATTTCACTTTTTTTTTTAAATATAAAAATCTCAACTTTGGTTTAGAAAATACGTTTATGAAAAGATTTTCTTTTAATACCTATGTATATTAATATTAAAAAACGATTTTGAAAATAACGATTTTAAACTCCCGCCAAAACGCTTATTTTCGCAAGTGACGTTTGGCATGTATTTTTATGTCATCTGACGTATAACACTTAACAGCAAATTCACGTATTTAGACGTTCATTAGTTTTTTTGCAAAACAAGCCGGCTTTTTTATAAAGTGTGTCCATAATGTCAGGGAATAACTTTTGTAGATAATATATGGTACCCAAATGTAGAAATTCATTCCTAAAAACTGGATCCAGCATTAAAGCATCAATTTTCGGTAAGTTATCGGATTTTCCTTCTGAAAATCCGTCCTCCATTATTATTTTATTAAAATAGGTCACAAAAACGGCAAAATCTGTATAAAACCATCCAAACACCAGTAAAATTGAATTGAACGAGTCCAAAAGAAATTTTTAAGATTTATTAATTACAAATTAAATATACGCTTGGAAGATATCAATTTTGAATATCTCCTTAGTAATTTACAACTTTTAAACTTGTCTGTGAGACGTACTGTAACAGACCTAATATTTCTTTATAGGATCGTAAATAGTTTGATTGATTGCCCCCAGATTATTAGTCTGATCGACTTATATGCTCCATCGAGGTCATCAAGACACAGTGCATTGTTCTATTATAGTGGAAATGTCAGAACTAATGCATTAGCAAACTCTGTAATTCCCAGATTACGCTCATTAGGGAATGAACCTGCAGAGACGGCTGACATTTTTGCTGATAGTATAACTGTTTATAGGACAAAGCTGATACAATTGTTTACATCTCAACGAAATGGAAATGGACAATAAATTTTTCTATTTTACCTTTAACTATTGTTATTTGTACCTTTAACTTTATTATTATTTTATCTGTCTTATGTTTTTCTGTATTATTATTATCATTATTATTACCTTTTAACTAATATTATTGTAACTTTTAACTGTCTTATGTTATTTTTTTAAAAAAATATTCTGTATGTTTGTAAAAGCCCATAAGGGCGTTAAATAAATAAATAAAATAAATAAATAAAATAAAATAAATAAAAACAAAGACGAAGACGAACGGTTACCATAGAAACGAAACAAATTACAGTGACAAACACCATAGATCATGTATGTTCATCTATAATTCTTGTCAAACAACATCACGACCAATCACATCGCGTTTTAAGGAATCGTATTTTTTAAGATTTTTATTATAAAAATAATTAATGAAAACATTATCCCACACCATCCATACTGACATACAAAATATAATTTATTTTTCTGAATCTAGTCCATATATTTTCATAGATATCTGTAAAATCTATTATATGTATGCTTCACTTACCTACTAGCTAGGTACTATTACCACTACTGTTAACTACCTGGCAACTTCCAATTGTTTTATCAATTTGGTTTAGAGTTAGATCAAAGTAAGCGTAAATTATGGTTCAAAATTTCGTTTACGCGGAATTCGTTTGTTTCACGTCAAGTATGCATATGTACGCGTAAATTTATTATTTAGGACTTTTGAGATTATATACTACTAGCTGTCCATACCCGGCGTTGCCCGGGCTATGGATTAAGTTTAAAATAAGTTTATGGTGGGACACATTCCATTGATTCCATTGTTTTGCAAAGTCTCTAATACGAACAATTTTTCTATTTGATCTAGGCTGGGATGAATGGGATGTCCAGGGGGGGGAATATGGCCCATGTTTACTTTCTAAAGAATACGTATGCAAAATTTCGGTCAGATCTGTCAAACGGTGTAGATTGGCGTGTAAAATATTTTAGGGTATGGGTGGGATAAAGGGGGAGAGGGGAAATACTGCCAATGTTACCCACCAGGTCCAAAAGAATAAGTTTGCAAAATTTGGTTGAGATCGGTCAAACGTTAAAGAAAATATACAAGGGGAGGGTGAAGGGGAAAGGAAGATGCGGAAAATTTCGGCCTTGTTACCCGCCGGGTCCTTAAAAAAAAATTTACAAAATTTGGGTCTGCTCGGTCAAAATATGTTGTATAGAAAATATATCTGGGGTAAGAGGAGGGAATAAACGGGAGGGGAGAAATTTACCTATTGTTTAGGTCTTCCTACTCTTCGTGTCTCAAAGAATAAGTATGCAAAATTTGGGTCAAAACGGTATCGAAAATATATCAACGGGTTCGGTCAAACGGTACAGAATATATTTGTATTTATTAGGTCATCCAACAGGGAGGCACAATCGCTTGGTAAGATAAAATACAAAAAAAATGTGTTAAATGTCTCCCACAATTAAAGGATTACACAAATAGGACATAACCATAGATAAGTCAATTTGACATTGACAGATAAAACATCATTTAACCGATTGCTCCAAATTTAACTATAACATAGACATAAAGGGGCTCGTGATGTATATAATATACATGATCAGGGAGGGGGACGAGTTTCTAGCATCTGCCTCACCATATTTATTATTTTTTTTAAATAGAGATGCGAACACGGAATGCGTGTCGCGTCAATATTCTTACTATTCTCAAAATAAGCTAAACGCTTATGCTATGAGAATAGGACTAACTTGACGATGTCCTGGAATGGGGCTCGAACCACCGACCATCAGATCACTAGGTGAGCGTCATGACCATAATACTAACAACAACATACTCCTCATATTTAGTGTTAAAAATATCTATTGAATTTAAAGGGTAATTATAATCTGAGCATGTGCGTGGAATGGGAGAGGATTTCCTATTGTTGGTTTGATAAATTGGAAGGTCTTTGGTTCGAAGGAAGGGAAGGAAGATATATATCGATGGGTGGGGTGGAGGAAAGAGGGAAGGAGGAAATATTGCCTATGTTACCTGTCAGATCCTAAAGAATAAGTATTCAAAATCGGATAAGATTGGTCAAACAGTGTAAGATTTGATCATAAAATATATTTGGGGGAAGGGTTAAGGAGGAGGGGAGATATGTCATCTAAATCCGAGTCCTAAAGAATAAGTAGGTATACAAAGTTTGGGCCAGATCGATGATATATTTTCAATGGAAATCTGTACCGTTCGACCGATCTGACCCAAAATTTGCATACTTATTCTTTACGACCCGGCGGGTAACATATATGACATTTCTCTCCTCCCTCTTCGTCCCACCACCTCCCACTGATATATATTTTATACAAATCTATACCTTTTGACTGATCTGATCCTAATTTTGCATATTTATTCTTTAGAACCCGGTGGTTAACATAAATGACATTTCCGCCTCCCCCTTCACCTCAACCTCCTCCTAATATATTTTATCTTACTTTTTACTCTTTATATTACAAATCTACACCTTTTGACCTAAATTTTGCTTACTTGCTCTTTGGGACCCGGTGGGTAATTTAGTTGACTTTTCCCCGCTCCCTACTTACCCCTTCCCCTCCCCTGATATATTTTCCTTGCAAATTTGTATCGTTCGACTGATTTGTATTCTAGATTTGAAACAATACAAGCTTTGTTTCCCCTCACAAACATATTTTTAACTTAATCCTTATCCCGTGCAACACCGGGTATGAACAGCTAATTATAAATAAAGTACCTACTCATTTAAATGTTTTTTTAGAGAACGCTCTTCAAATATTTATCTCCAATAGATGAACCTATTTAATTCCCTTGCCATAAATGCAAGGGAATATTGCTGAATAAAGTAGGTACGCAGGTATAATAAAGTAGAACGCACACCGTTTCGTTGTGTTAATGTTATATATTTTATTTTATCATTGAGACATTATTTGTTATTAATTTATCATAAAAGTTTATTGTGTAAATTATGTATTTACGACAGTCTTTATTTTGTTCTGAACATTACTTAAAATTCATTTTATCGTTAAGACATTATTTATTAATAATCTATCATAAAAAGTGGATTGTGTAATTATATCATATTAAATCATAATGTTACTCAAGGACCATCTATTAGGATCGATAACATGGTCTTTTTCTTAAAAAATAAAATAAAAAACACATCGAAACAACGTGTCTCGTACGCGCGGCTTACACATTATACCAAAAATTATTTTGACGACTACAGCAAAGCAAAATCAAATATTACCATTCATCACTTTTATCACAAAACGATAAAAATATACCATTTATTAAAATCGTAAATATATCTATTATTTCTAATATTAAGGGAAATTCTAAACGACTTAATAAAAATTCACGAGTTGTATCCAGCACTCCAGTGAAACAATATTAGGAATTACAGAAAAGAAGAATTAAGAGAAAATAAAGAATAGCGGTTTCAAAGGAGAACCTTAAAACGAAGAAGAAAGTAGTGAATAGAGAGAAAAATTCTAGCGCGAAGAAGAAAGGAGCCAAAAAATTTTAACCTTTGCAAGAAGATAAAAATGAAGATGAATATTTTTGTCCTTTTGTGCTGAAAAATATGAAAGTCCTCCAAAAACTTGTCTACCTATACTTAATCGCGACAAATGTTTTAATTATCGTGCCTGGCGGCCCTCGTAGCGCAGTGGGTATGACACTGGCTTCCCACACCGAGGATTCCGGGTTCGATTCCCGGTGAGGTCACAATTTAATCAATGTGATTTACTCGAGCCTGGGTGTTTTGTGATGTATTTCGCTTCTGTAATTGGGCCTCCTGGCCTGTTGAAGCGTAAAAATAAATAAATAAATTATAAGAGTAGGTACTAGCAGAGGTTTGTAATCTTTGCTAAATTAAACAATGTTTGTGATTTTTATTTTTTTCCTAATACCCCACGGGTTATGTGGTGAATAATCGTAACGGCAAGTTTTGTTTATTTAATAAAATAATTATATTTCTAATAATAGATGATTAAAAATGTTATAAGAATTCCAAAGATACGATTGTAATAAAAATTTTATTCTTGGCGTTTTTCTTTACTTTTGCTTTGATCTCCCTTAAGTGTTCCCAATTACCCCACTCTTCCCTGCATGAGGTTTGAGAGCATAACCGCGGTTTCCTACAAAACAACCAAATCTGCCACCTATTGCCATGACTTGATCCTTAGCACGGACATAAAATAAAAAATAAAAATTTCGTTACTTATAGTAGATATTCTGTGCTATTCTGAAAATAGCAATATTGGGATGTCTAAGCGAAATATTACTATAAAACCAATTTAATACAACCGACCCTTATACAGGGGAATGTGTGGAAAGCAAATTTGCTAATATTTATTATTTTCTTATATTTTTGCAAAAAATATTGCATACTGATTTGAACTGTAGTATGTACGCTCGTATGCTACCAAACTAAACTTAAGTTTCGCCTACGTAGGCACTTACAAAATAAATATAGTAAATTTGCAGTAGGTAGGTACCTACCTATTTTATCAACCACTTTTGAAGATGTGCATAAAGAATAAAAACATTGATTTAAAAATTCAATCGAACGATAAATACATCCCAATATTGTAATAAATTTGGAAAAAAGCATATAATTTAATTTTTTACTAAATAAAGGATAAATAAAATATTTATCCTCCCGCCTTTCTCTCTGAAGTATGTAGGTACCTATGTACTAATTTGTAAATTTATAAATACTTAAAACCAATTTTGAGAATGGGTACATAAGTATTAGAAATTAATGAGACATTTCATTAAATGGTTTAGTGCGACTCTGAAAAAAATATACATTTCCCTCTCATTTGCACTACCATTGGCTCCATATAAAAGAAGAAGACATTTAATAATAGAATGAGATGACCACACCAAAGTTAATCCCGGTTATACCATATAGGGACCAGGGGCGTGCAGTGGGAACAAGAAACATGACTTTTTCCTAAGCATATATTTTGAAAAGAAACCGAAATCGGAAATATATCTCGTAATATTTCAATCACTTCTTCTTCTTCAGCCTTCATCTCTCCACTACTGGATACAGGCCTCCCATACCCTTCCATCCGTCCTTGCTGTTTGCTAGTTGTAGCCATTTCTTTCCCCCCACAGCGGCTAGGTATATCGTCGGCCCATCTATTTTGAGGTCGTCCATATCATTGCGTCCGATGCCTCTTTTATTCTCCCAAGGTCTCCATTTCAGAACTCTGGGAGGCAATCTTCAGACAGGATGCTGCAAGATGGCCTCCCATTCCAATCACAATAATTAAAATATTATTCACCATTTAATATTTCATACTATTGCTTGCCCAACGTAACTTGGCGAATTTAGAACTAAAACCCGCCCCGCCCGCACCCGGCGGTAACCCCTCGCCCTGTCATTTAGTTCAATTTTGTATTTGGTCGGGAGCTGTGACATCTTGATTACCAATATACACTGAATTATTATGTCCAAAACATCCTAAACAGTCCGGGATGGTGCAAGAACAATTGCCAATGAAGTATTTAAATTTTACGAAGCTGAAAAAGCGAATAACGGACCGATATTACCGTCTGACAGTTTGACAGATAGAACGGCCGCCATTACTGCATGGTTTCTTTAGTGCTGTCCGACCAAATTTCTGTATTTAATACGACACCGGTCAGCGGACATTCTGTAGGTACATTATGTATTGTGTAATAAATTTACACCCTGACAATATCTGTTACGCGACAGGGACGCCCTCCCTCGCACGCCAAGTTATAGTGGTACGTCTATATTCTGCCAGGTAAATATTTAATTTCGATTTTTTTTCCAAATATATAATGATTAAATAAAAATCTTGCTTCTTGTTCTCACCGCACGCCCCTGCCATATACATATACGTATATTTATTTAAAAAAGCAACCCTCTCTACTTGACCGGGCCCCTTCGAGTTCGTGGTTTGGATATTTCTTCAACAACCCAATCGGCTCCGGGTAACATTTTATGGTGCGTTAGACCTATCTACGCGCAGAGCACCGAGCCATTAGCTTCCTCAGACGTCTCGCAACGCCATACGCCACCTATGTTTACTCTTCACATTAAATAAAATGGTTTGTTTCCTCACTATATTGGAAAATATAATATATCACATTTCATTTATTCCCGACCGTTAAGTATTGCTGTTATAAATGCTAAATAGCGCCTTACTTTTTTACACTTTCGAAGTCTGAAACTTATGATTTAACTTATATAATAAGTATTTTTTGCAAAAATGTCAAAGCTATAGAGCTATTTCGCTTCCCTATGATGCACTTGTAGTAGTTAAATCGTATGGCCTCATGTTGGATACTCAAGTCAAAATCTAATTAGCGCCACTTTCGGTTGTTTTAAAGTAGGTACCTATGTGGTTTATATCTGCGAATTTGGTTGCGGCTTGAATATGGCGATGCCTCGTGATTAGTATGTTATTTGTAGACGGACTGTTTCATGTCCCTTTGGCGCAGAGGATAGCGCGTTGGACTTCTAATCCAAAGGTCGTGGGTTCGATCCCCACAAGGGATGGACACCGTCAATCGAATGTCGGCATTTTGCTACTTTCGTGAAAATTGTGCAAACAAATTAATTCTACCGTAAGCGGTAGGTAGAGGTGGTTATAATAATTAATGGCCTTTTATTTAAAAGAAAACATCGTTAAAACACGATCACAAGAGATCTGAATTCTAAAGATTATTTTATAAAAACCTAACTTTGATTATTGTTATGTTGTATTGTTATGACACAAATTGTGAAATTAGATAAAAAGATACAATAATATCTTACTAATATTTTGCACATATTCTTTTAAAAGATGTGTAAATATGACAGTCCCTAAATAATTAAGGGACATATTAGGATTTTTAATAATAAAAAATTCTAATGTGCCTGTGAGGATTGTCTTAAAAGTAATTTTTTGACATTTTGACGGCTCAACTATTTTTAATTAATTAAAGGTGGAACTCACGTAGGGTTATCGGGGGAAGCATGGGAAAGAAGGTGAATGAACTATGGAAAATAAAAGATGTCTATGCATTAATTGTCAGGAAAAAACGGTGTGTCGCGCGCTTTGTTGTTGAGACCTGGTAAGTTAGTAAGTTGAAGATCACTTCTCTTCTTATTTTCTACTCTCAGTCTTTAATATTATTTCATTTCTGAAATTTTATTTTAATATTTAGAAAATCTTTTATTAATTTCAATAAGATATTATATATTTTTTGTTATATTTACAGTCTTGTCGTTTTTTTTTGAAATTTGAGATATAAGATAATTCACTGAGAATATATGATATTTTATATTATTGGGTCCCACTTCCTACCCTATCAAACGCACTTTCATGCGACTCGCTAAGTGTATTTCATTTTCCATTCATCCACCATTGCAGAGACTTGAATCAGCATCTAGGCTAGCCTTCACCAATAGGTAGGTACCTACTCGAATTACCGAATTAACACGATTGTGGTCAATGCCAAACGACCGTACACAAGTATAAACAAGTACCCCGTGCCAACTCTGATACACCGGCAAATTTAGGTTAGATATTTTCCGAAATTTTGACACACCGAACCTAAAAGGTCCGCCGTCAATGGCTAAGACCCACCGAGACTGAGAAACAATTAGTATGAACCAATGTTTTTGTAAGCTATCAGTCGATGTATAACGTATAACATGAGCATTACACGAATAAGATTCATCAAAAAGCTGAACAAGCGAGGAAATGAGATATGAAGTCATCAATGTTTACTTAAAAAAAATATATTTTTGAAGACCCTAATGTAGCGTATGTGCAAAATGGCGCCGTGGCTTAGTTGGTTAAAGCGCCTGTCTAGTAAACAGGAGATCGCGAGTTCGAATCTCGCCGGGGCCTGGCGTGCCTGATTCGTAAGGCTTGCTTTTTTTTCACGTATGTGAGTAAAAAAAATGTCCAAGTAATAATTCTTACTAAATGAGTTTTAATACTTTTTTTTCACTTTTATGAGCAAACAATTTATGCGAGAAACAGTTTATGCAAAAAATGTGATGGATGCTATCGAGCAGAAATTATTTAAATTCTAAAGAGTAATTGTTTTATTTCTATCATGACGACACTATAAACACGTCCCGCCAAAATCATACAAATACAAAACGTCAAAGCTGACGTGTAAAGTTATTAAATTTTGCTTTGTCAGCGACATCTGTTGGGAGCTTTTAGAAACTTATCATACATTGTACACGGGATAAAACAGAGATTTTATCACTCCTTTATTATAAACTTGAGAAATGGCCTATTTTATTGCAATGTATTTAATTTATACGCAGTTTTTTCGCTTCGGTGCATTTAAAAACGAAAAATAACCAAAACAATTATTTATACGGTAATGTACCCCTTAATAAATGCAATGATTTTTATTTTTTTCGAAATTACCGCTAATAATAGTTTCTCTGAAATCGTTCTTGTCGTCCCCGTCGCAGGAAATGAGTCTTAAATCTGCTACGCAGGCGCAACAGGGTCTTTCGGTTGAAGAACCCATCTTAGTCACATGTGAGTATCGATAAATATTTCCACTTTACTGTCGTTTTGTGTGTACTTACTCGTGCTAATTGATTTTTGTAAGTATTTTCCGGTTGTGATCATATATTCCATATGTATTAAACGCTCCATAGTGATTATCCATCGCAGTGAAATGTTTTTGTTGACCGTTTTGACCGGCTGGTTTGACTTGACAAACCACGTCTTTTTATCTGCTTTCAGTTTATTTTTGCGTGTAATAATGCAAAATAAAATTCGATGGCGTATGTCGCTATTGCGGCCTCTCATCACTCCAGGATATTATCGACTTTATAATTTTCGGTGACTTCCCATTCTCTAAGACGTCTACTTCGCGATACATATAGAGCCACATGTCTACATCATGGTACCGCTAGAGGTCAATATTTTCCCTTAGTTGCGGGTTTTTCTCAAGTTTCGTCAAAATTTGCACGAATTTTCGTTCATAAATAATAACATTTGTCATGCAGAACATCTGCAAATTTTAGTTTTCATTCCCGTCTGCCTTTCCGACGCCAGCGTTCGTATTGGCTGCGACATAATCGCACGTAAAAAAATAACCTCATCGGCATGCCAAATATATAATGCATCGGCAGTATTGCGGATCGTTCACTTTTTATGTGAAAATTTAACAATTTATTTATTTTTTTAATAGTCAAATTTTTGTATCGCAATGCGGTATTTCCGGAAAAATTACGGCAAGGCAGTGAAAGTTTGCTAAAATAACACCTCGAATATCAACATATTGATGTGCACATCTGTCGGAATTGAAAATGTTTAACTAATATAGTATTGTACCTTCAGAGACATCGCACATTCGCAGAACGTGCGATCCTCCACCCCAGTTTGTTCAGCCAGCCAGTCGAGCACTACCTATAGCCAACATGTCCGACATGGAGGATACCCACTTCGAGACGGGAGATTCCGGCGCCTCGGCCACCTTCCCCATGCAGTGCAGCGCTCTCCGCAAGAACGGCTTCGTCATGCTCAAGGGTCGACCCTGCAAGATCGTGGAGATGTCCACCTCCAAGACCGGCAAGCACGGTCACGCCAAGGTGCACATGGTCGGCATCGACATATTCAATGGCAAAAAGTGAGAACCTTCTTCTGTTTTCTGCATTATTCATCGCATCTTTATGTTATTCCGGTCGAGCTAAGTCCTCGCAATCTAGGCCCGCGTCGATTGCGCAGACCCGGATTAACATAATTTTTTCAACCTTCGCTTAGCGGTCAATATGCGCATCATCCACTGAGACAGTTTGTGGGCGGGTGAATGTGCACGTAAAAGAAAAGCTAAGTAAGCGAGTGGTGTGATAATCAGGATATTGAAGCTGAACGATTGCTTTGTTCGAGGTTAGTACTTTTATCTTATTGACTGACAACTTTTAAAAAAATTCCTTGGTAATTTTCTCACTAGAAAATTTTTCTACATAAATGATTTATTTTCACTTTGATGTTGTATAGTCTTGAATGTACGCATAGTTGTGGTCGGACGCCATATTTCAGATATTTATTTTTCCTTCCTTTTAGAAGCTTTTATTTAAACTCACTTACACCAAGTAGCATTATTTCAGTCACGCTTTTATAATGTCATTTGTTTCACATAAATGTTTCTTATCATTTTTATCACCTTTTGGCTGCGTAAATTCTCTACTTTGATTAGAATGTCACCGAATGTCAGATGTATTTTTCCAATCACACGGACAAAAATAAAAAATAATATTTTATAAATTTATTAGTAAATCAATAATCCTTATCTCTCCAGCTTATCCCCGAGAGTGATAGCACAATCCTTCTGGTAGAACATATTATTAGAAACTGAACATAACATTGTACAAAAAAACTGAACTCAGCGTTGTGAAACTTTACATTGTGCAAAAAAGCACTTTGGTATTTGATTTTTATTTCTGTTGAGTGCGGTATTATAAAATACAACATTAGTCTCAGTATCAATCTCACTTCTCTATCAAAACATGGTTTAGAAGAACGTTCCTGGCGAGCGTCTGTCCCTCTGTCTCTATGACTGCTAATCCAAGAACCGTTGAACGGATTTGCATGAGGTTTTTACTTTCATAGTCTGCATTTCTACAGGAAGATTTTTGTGTATTGAAAATTGCCCTAGCAAATATAGGAACTGGGCATTAACGGTATTAGTGAATCAAGTCGGGGAAAAAAAATGCCACTGACGTGCTCATGGAAATAGCTGCCTAATCCATTAGAGATATTAAAATATTGAGTAGGGAAGGAATTGTGCAAAATTAAATGATCTTTAAAAAAGTCAGCAGTAGCATACATCTATCTTTTAAGGATTACTTATACCAACTATTTTGTCTATTCAATGTCATCAAATGTATAACATAGATATCTAATTTTAGTATATGTACTGCCAAAGGAAACCAAAGTATAATGCATAACTTTCCAGCAATTTTGACTAATTAAGTATTAATTGAAATTAAACATCGTATTATTATTAACCTTAAGCGTTTACCGCACATCAAAGTTGTCTTTTACAGCAAATCATTAAATTAAATATCTTATAAGATAAGATAAGTTTTAAAAAATAAGATGTGATCAAAACTGTACCAGGCGAAGCTGGGCCAGGTTGCTAGTTTTAGTAATTATAATAATATTTTGGGTGTGTATGCATGCACTAAGAAATAATTTATTGTGTGCTATAAGTTACTCAACATTCATTATTAAACTTATTTTTTTCTGTCAGGTATCTATCTCAATAGAATTAATATCACTGTCCATAAATAGTTCCTTGAATAAGTGTCTCAAACATTACACAGTGGCAGAGTTTGACCAACTTCAGAACAGTGGTGAAGCGCATTATTAGTAATACTCTCCCGAGGTGACAAAATAACCCCTAAGATTAAATTTTAATAGAAATGTGGTACATACTGAACTTATTTTTAAAATTGTATTGCGATTAGAATGTATTTGATTATTTTTTAAAATTATATTGTTGTACACATGTATTTATAGATTCCAGCTAGGAAATATGGAACACTATCATTCCGTACTGATGTTTGTGTACCCACTATTTTAAATACCAATTATCGGCACTGTTCCTTGGGAACCACAAATTTTTTATTAATTTTGCATTACCTAGTATTATTTACATGGCACTGTACTCTTCGCTTTCTAGAAAGTGATTTTTTTTGTCTGCTTGTGATATTGTTTGTAATATGCGACATTGTTTACTGCCAGGTATGAAGATATTTGTCCCTCCACTCACAACATGGATGTGCCACACGTGAAGCGCGAGGACTATCAGCTGACAGACATCGACGATGGCTACCTGACACTCATGGCAGACAACGGGGACCTGCGCGAGGACCTGAAGATTCCGGACGGGGACCTCGGCACACAGCTACGCGCAGATTTCGAGGTCGGCAAGGAGCTGCTGGTGAGTGTAGTAGTGGATACTTGTGGAGATTTAAGTTTTGCGGTACGGTCTCGCTAATGTGTGATTTTCTCGTTGCAGTGCACCGTGCTGAAGTCCTGCGGAGAAGAGTGCGTAATCGCCATCAAGGCCAACACGGCTCTGGACAAATAGACGGGTGCGGGCTCCCTTCTGCGTCATCCTAACAACACTCTCATTATTGTAATGATACATTTAAACATAATACATGGACTGGTCTTTTATAAAAAATATATATAAATAATGACAAAAGAAGACGGAAGTTTTGTGTGCGGAAGTGATTCGGCCGAAGCCGTATGTGTTTTCTAATCATCAATGTCGTTTGCCCCTCCCCGCCCCTTTACTGCCCGCACTACACGCTCTAGTGACTACCGCAGTCTGCCAACTTCTGGGCGACATCCGTGTTCACTGTACGCCATTTTGTTATTCTATTTATATGACTTTTCTGTTTTAACAATAAAAGGACGTCATTTTTAAATGATCCTGCCAATTTAAAAATAGCGTTTTGGATACAATAAATGTTTTTATTTTGCCTTGTACATAATATAATACTCGCGTAGAAAAAGATAATCAGTGTCGACGCGTAATCCGTCGGAACAGTCTGTATGCATTTATTCGGCAACATGCTTGGTTCGCTTTCCATTCAAAATACCACAATTAACTTAACGATCATAATTGTAATATAGTTTATAATATACTGTTGGAGAAGTGCGGTAGGACTAGAAGTTCAATACATGTACATGGGCGCAGCGAGGATCCCGGTGCCGTAGCCTGCGCGAGCACTTCAGCGCCCGTCTGTCACTGTCTCACTGTCACACCGTACTGGCAACGGTGTGCTTGTTAATTATCAGGATATGATATTTGAATGACGGTTATTGAAAGTTTATAAATAAAATTAAATTTAAAAAAAAAAAAACAATATGGAGCGTTGATATTTTTCTGCCAATTTTTTTTTAGTTTTTTTTTTTTTTACAGTTTCATGCTAAGATGCGAATTAAAGCATTTTGGTTGTCCCCGATCTTCGTAGATCGGTGTCTGTACAGTGCGCTTAATTAGCATCCCCTCTTCCGTTTCACGTTGCCAGTGACCGAGGACTCGAGAGGGATCCGCCGCGTCTTCGGCTTCTACGATTATAATTTGGTGATCTCATGTTGTGCATTAAGGGCCGTACCGCCCCATACTTACACTAAATTATCTTGTAGAATATTATTGTTAACAGGAGATGAGTAGAGGAGAGGTTATTATTAGAGCCAATTGAGTGTACATATATTATGAACTGATATTGGAGGAGAGTAGGAGTGTTGCACATTATTGTGCGAGTAATAAGGAGCGCTGCCTGAGGAAGTGCTATTATCATTTTCTGCAATTATTTTACCAATAAAATAAAATCCTCTGTGGAAAAATATCTGAACATTTATTTAAGCATCTCCCTGCGACGAGTCTGCGCACCGCTCTTCTACTGTCCACCAGCAGATAACATAGCTCTGTCGTGCGACTGCTGCTGCTGCGTGTCACGGCGGGTGGTAGAATAGTCATCCATTTTGTGTTTTTGTACAACACGATACACCCGCCTATTCAATAATGAACAAGTCAAATTAGCCTTTAATTTCGGCCCACTTTAATAAACGGGTGGTGGAAAATTTGCCGATATTAGGATTGTTATTGGGCAATATGTTTAATAGCAACCCCAACTTCACTTTTTGTCAGATTGAGTTATAAAAGAAATAAAGGTAAAATGAAAGAGTTATAAATGTATTTTAAAGTTTCAGTCACTTTAGTATTTATTTTTGTTTGTAAAATAAGTGTGGACATGTTGCAATTTGCACCCCCTCGATTGGCCGTATTCTGAACCAATCAATATTGCTTTTTCTGCATTTTGACAGCTATTGTACGACATTGCATTGCCGCCAATTTTGATGTTTTAAGTTTCGCAGGTTTGAAATTAACGAATTCAATCAATTAGAAAGATCATTATTCATAATTGTGAATTACTCAACGTGTGTTTACATTTTAGAGCTTTCCGATTGTTAAATTTATTAATTTCAATCCTGTCATACTTAAAATGCCAAAATTGACGGCATTACAATGTTATACATAACTGTCACGTTTTTCGCTTGCAGTGGGAAGATTGAAGCATGACTTTTTGTAAATGTATATTTTGGAAAAAAAAATAGTAATAAAATATTTATGCTACAGATTTTTATGATATATGAATACTATGATAACAATTGTGACAGAAATATCACCAAATGTATGTTGTATTCCGATTTTTTTTTGCCCTAATAATTGGTTACATAAAAATCATGCTGCGATGTTCCCACTGCATGCCCCTGCTGTCAAGATTTAGAGATAGCAATATTGCTTAGTTCATAATACGGCTGAATGACAGGTTCTGAGTAAATCACATTTGAAGTTTTAAATTTTTTTTATTTCTCTGTTCAACTTTGATTAAAACCACCTAGATGGGGCCATACACATTATATACGCTTTTTGAATATACGGTTTATAGCCATATTTAAGTTGGCAGTGTTCCAAATATTTTGAATTACAGTAAAACCCTGAAAATTCGAAACTCGAAACTTTGGAAACGAAACAAAAAAAAATTAAAAATCGCAATACAATTGCGAAATTTGCCAAAAATTGTGAAAATCGTCTTGTGTTTTTGCATATTTGAAGAAATAATTTCGAAAACGAAATATTATGCTAATACAAAAACTGAAATTGACATATCTGATCATTTTTTTCAATTTCGTCAAATTTAAAAAAAAATCGAATTATGTGAACTAAAACATATAGATTTATGGCACAAGGGGCTAAAAATTATTTCGAATTACGAGTTACCGGGGTTTTCAAATTATCATGGTTAATCTACTTTAAAATTAGCATTTTGGGACTTGTGGGTTTTAAAAATTTCGAATTAATGGGATTTTACTGTGTTGGATATTGCGGTGCAGTAAATATTTGCATAGAGATATGAACGTTCTTACATTATCATAAATTATCGACCAGGCGGTCGATTTGGAAAAAACTGTCATTTTTGGTTCGCGGCAATGTTTTAGGAGTATGACTTCATAATTATTCCCAAAAAATTTTTTACATCTCAAAAATATCAATATTTCTAATTAAGCGAATACAGGCTCGCTTGTGTTGCTGCTAAATTCCAGACACGAGTCGGATAATACATCTTAAATGATGCAGATGGTGTTTTCTTTAATAAGTGAGGTCCGACATAAGAAAAGAAAAATTCCACTAAAAAGATTGCTTTCGTAACATAATTTCTTTGCTTAACTGGGACAGCTCGTAACTTATTACTGCAGAAAACAATACAATGCCACATTTTTCTGTGACTGAAATATTCTTTTAAAATGTAACACTGGGTACGTCCTACATGTACCACTCGTTGGATTTAACTTTACTTATAAACAATAACAATAGCACTCTAATAATATAAATGTATGATTAAGTATTTGTTTTTTACTAATAATTTTATTATTTAGGCAGCTAGGTCCCACTTATAGCAGTTTTTTTTTCACTAAAACTATGGTAATATATTTGACTGCAGCCTTTGGCTTCAGCGAATGCTGGCTAATTTTAATATACGATAACTGCGCAACCGTTCTTACCTTGGAATAGTACCTGTACCTTTACACCACGCAATGAAAGTATGGTCACTTGTCACTTAAAACATAGCTTATTCCCGATTCAATACAACATATATTTGTCAAGAATGAAGAATTGACATACCTTAAACGCTACAATTTTATAGGGAAATACGTACTACTGTTATAATTTTGTAAATATGTTGATAAATTGCTATTCTCGATGGGTTTAGCTATTTATGGTATATCTAAGATAGAATCTAGTGGTTGGAAATATGTAATAAGAACCCAATTCTATTTATTTAAAGTTCTAGTTGTGAACTAATGCCCTTTATCAAAATTTGCAGATTATTGTGGTTGTTAAAAATAAAATAAAATGTGTCTTGTCTGGCCAGATTTCTTCAAATCATTTTCTTCTCACACATCTTCCTGCCTAAATCTTGTGAGAGGCGCATTCAAAATATGTATTAAATGATAATTCTATAAAATCATTCCCACATTATGTAACATTATAGAATAAGGAGTTAGAACTCCGGCCTTTGACATCGACGACTAGAAGTTCAACTTCACTAGCGGCCATCCCTGTTAGTACAATTGGGTTAGCTTAGTTTGGAAACATTGGAAGTGACATGTTTATATCATTATTTTAATATAGGAAAGTTTTTAAGTAGAATATTAGATCTCATGTCATATCAATCAGTATACCAAAAGGCTGATGAACCTGTGTACTGATTTTTACCTTTGAAAACATGACAGATCAATTATATTTTAATAGTTTTGGCGCAGCATACTAAAATATCTATTTTAAGAGCTGAATTGTATTTCATTGATTTAATTTTTTTATTAAATTTCTAATAAGTAATAGGACAGAATACTAATTACATCCTTACTGTTTGTAATGGGTGATCAGTATTGGTGTTTTAAAGCAATATCTAGATTCTGCAGCCGTTTACAATTGTGGGCCAACCCGTGTATTGTACCACATAATATTATTATCCCAAGAATCTGATGTATTATTCCATAAATAAATGATGCCTTTGCTATCTAATGCAAAATAAAAAAAATTCTTTAACCACTCAAAATGTTTACAATGCTGTAATTTAATTCATAATCCTGAAGTGGCAAACGTACCAGCAGTAAGACGAAGAAGCAGAACACACATTGCCTAAATATAATTAATTAACAACAATTTGTAATGCTGCTGTGGTGGTGCTGATACTTACCCAAAATTGAGGCTGCAGCTACTTTGGCGAAGAGGACATTTTATTTTGCCTGGAAATCTACAAGTAAATATTTTTTTAGAGATGTAGTACATCGTTTAACAATTTGACAGATATCTTTTTGTTGGTTATAAACAGCTTTCAAAATTATCACAAATCATAAATACTAGAGATGCACCGAAATTCGTTTCACATTCGGTATAGCCGATCTTTGTCTCCGGCTGAATCTCGTTTAAATCTGCCAAACTTCAATACCTTTTTAATTAACTAGCTTTTGCCAGCGACTTCGTTCGTGTAGACTTCGGTTTCGTCCCACAGAAACCTATACTGGGATAACAAGTATTTTTTGTGCTTTTTCAGACAATAATCTATCTATGCGCCAAATTTCATCCGGATCTGTTTAGTCGTTCTGGCGTGATTGAGTAATAAACATTCATCCATCCATCTAAACTATCATATTTATTAGGATTTAAATAAGAAATGGAAAAGTATAAAGAAATTTAATTAAAATGAAATCTAGATAAAATGTTGATTTATAAGTAAATAGGTGATGTGTGAATGGATTATGTTTTTTATTCTCTAGAAAAGAAACCACAAGTATCAACAATATGTTTTAATAAAATAAAATAATAAATTTTAATATATGATATTCTATAACAACTATCCAGAATTATGTTGTGCCGCATAATTAATTAAAAAGCACAGGGTAAATAAACAATTACTCATATTTTCGTGATGGCGATCTGACCTGTTCATCGAATTTTAACTGAATTTCGGCTGAACTTCAGCTTCAGCACATATTTAAACCTAACATTCGGCAGAATCCACATTCAGTGCATCATTAATAAATACTTCTGTTTAATGTTTCTTTGGCAGAAATATTCAAGAATCTTCCTGTCATTTATTTTTTTACATAATTTATCATTACTGTATTGAGGTAGAGTAAATGTTTTACAGCTTTCGCTCCAGCCCTAGGGCCGGCCCTTATAAAACATTGACTAGCAAACAATAAAGTTGTTAGTAAACTGTGAAACTAGGACATTAGCTTCTAACAGTTACCAGTACACCTTCTGATATGCAAATTGGTAATTTTATAATATGTGCTCTCGAAACCCACGAGGACAAAGCATTTTAATTTAATTTTATCATTTAGGGACAAATTTGATGTGAATCAATTGTGAACATCTTTTTTAAGATTTTGGCAGTTACTTGTGCCATAAAAAATTTCTTTAGGCCACATACATGTTTGCCAAGTTATGCGGGCTGCAAAATTATACTGATGTGACAGAAAAAAATTCATACAGTATTGCTTGAAACCCTTGATTCAATATTTTTTTACTATAGCAGAATTATAATACTTATCGCTTATCAGCACACCAGCTCGAACATTAACAGCTTACTTCCCTATATGAAATTTATTTTCATCTTATCTCTATTCAAAATACAATAATGAAAAAAGTAAAACTCAAGCGTTTATTTTTGTTTAGCATCTTAACAAAAAAAAGTAGATTAATAAACGCATACAAAAACATGATGCAGTTTCCAACACCTTATAGACGGAGTGAGGGATGAAAAGGAAAAAAACATCCAGATTTTGCATAGACCATATTATGATAGGAAACCGTAAAGGCATGATGCATTAAAAATAAAAATACAATGCCAGTTTGTGCAAAGATTTGGATATACTCAAAATATTGTGTGAATTATTTGAACGATTAAAAAAAAATAGGAATAACATTTACTTACTTACCATCACGCTTTATCATTGGAGAGGATAAAGCGCCGCACTCTTCTGTCCTGACTCTCACCTCAGCCGCATTCATACATCTTCACATGCAAGACGGTTGTTGAGGCTTCTAACGGGACCATCTTCCAGTATCTGGTCATGCCACGTCTTTTAGATTTCACGAAGTATTCGACACGCTGGAACATGAGATTTTACTGACAGTAACTTATGAATGTGGAATACAAGAACCACTAAAAAAATTACATGGCAAACACAAAACTTACACTCTGTGATTGAAACTCTATGGTTGAAATAACAAATTCGTTCTTAAACCATAGAAATTGCCAGTTTTAAAATGACACAAGTTTGTCTTTTCAATGGTGTGTATTTAATTAACTAACCATCACGCCGTTTCTCCGCAGGGGTAGGCAGAGGGGATTGAACGCCACACTCTTCTATCCTGGCACACCACTTTTGCTTCGGCCACATTCATACATCTTCTCATATAAGTTCTACGGTTGTTGCGGCTTTTAACGAGGCCATCCATATCAAAAATTAAAAAGCCATATTAACAACTTACAATGCCAGATTTTCTTTTAATCAAGTTCCTGATAATAAATGAGTATGGCTGGTCTAGTGGTTAAGACATCTGCCTAGTGATCCACGGTCAGGAGTTTGAGCCTCATTCCAGGAGACAGGCAAGTTAGCCCATTTTCGTAGTATAAGCTTAGTTTGAAAATAGTAAGAATTTTGATGCCACATTCCGTTCAAGTATCTCTATTTTAAAAAAGTTTGTATTGCCCTATTAGTTAATTTTTACACACTATGAGCTTGATATATTTTTCCGCTGTCATTTCTATCTCACGAAGAGACGCTGATGCAGCATTACTCTTGGGCAAGTATTTCAAAAAATAGTAATTGTGATTTTTTCATACGATTGAACTTCTCAACACGGATTCATGCTTCAACTCAGGCTCCAGATGATGAACCCAAGTTTCATATTCAGTGTTGTTTTTGGAGCATACCCACCTATGGGTGCCGATAATGTGGGAACATTATCGGTACCCACATTGTCATTTAACAATTCGAACCTCGCATTAATTGTGTTATTTATCTGTTAAAATTAAATCAAAAGTAAAAAAAGTTAATTAAAATAAAAAAAAAGAATATAAAATAAAAAAATTATATTCCTTAATATATTTTGAATGAAAATATTTAAATACAATATCTTAATTGTTATTCCATAGTTTTATTTGATAACATGTGCGTACATTTCTGACAGTAAATTTCGTTACTTAATTTCATAATTAATGAATAAGTGATTATTGAAATATAAGTAATTATTGAAGTCTGTATATTTTGAGAAACCAAAAACTGCAACTTCTTAGCGATTATTGTTGATTTTTACATAAACATAGCCATCACAAAAAAGTGTCTTAAAAACAGCAATCGTGCGCAAAATTACGCGGCAGACAGGGTAAATTCCGCATTACGTACGGCCGGCATCCGTCCGGTTAATTAATTAAAAATTATGTCCTACCACAGAGTTAACGCTATGAAAATCAAAAATATTTTAAACATCAAACCACTGCTACTTTTCATAGAAACTGCAACTGAGGTGGCTTGGGCAGGGACGAAAAATTGGGGCTTCTGAATGAGCACTAGAGTTTAATACAGTCGAACCTCGTTAATTCGAAATTCGATGATCCGAAAAAAAACCGTTTTGAAATTCATCCAAAAATATTTTTAAAAAAATTACACAAATAAATACTTAGGAGACTCAAGACCCATTTGTTTTCAACACATTCACATGGGCACGGGTGGTCACCTGTTCCAGCCAGAGACGGAGCGACTAGGGCACGGAACGGTTTAATCATAAAGTAAGGATGAAACAATAGCCAATCTAATACACACCAAGGATCTAAATCAAACATTTTCAGGAATTAGGATAAATAAGAAAATTTTAAGATGCAAAGTTTTATAATGTGTAATTCTTTACAATGAATACTTTTGCGCGCAATAACTGTAACTTAAAAATAACCTAACTTAGTAATATTAAATCTATGCATACACTCAATATTAACAAAACTGAAAAGTCAACGGACGTTTTGTATGAATGGCTACAAATGCTGGGTGCCCAGACTGACTTTGACATTTACTGTAACGAACTTCGTTACACACGCTGTGCTCAACTATTAGACTACAGGAAAATACATTTGCGAGGAAGATGGGATATTTATGGACATATTCTGGTGAAGAATTAGATTACACACCTCGGAGAGCATTGTTTATAGTTCAAATTGAAATCTTTAAAATTATGTAATTAGATGATTGTTATTGTAATTTATTTATTATTATTTATTACAGTACATTACCTCTAGACAATCCTTTATTAATAATTAAAGAAATCCCGGAATTGAGAGTAATCTGAAGATTTGTATATTAAGCCATGTATTCACTAGGGGACAAATTGTCCCTCAATATCATCGTCTAGGCGACGTTGCAACGTCGCGCACTGTTCTGCGACATCGCGCACAACATAGCGGTGCATTTCTACGTGCCACGGCAACGTTGACATGCACACGTTACCCGAGTGAGCTCACGGCGACATCGTGCTGCGCATCAGTACCACATGGTATGTTTACAAGTGAATGCGCATGCGCTGTATCCGTCAACATGACATTAATGTGTGGAAACGAAATTGTTCTCCAACTCATGGTGCTCTACCAAAGCCGTACAATTTTGTGGGACACTTCAAACCGTGAATATAAAAATAAAATGATGTGAAGGCCAACAGCGTTCCTTAATATTGTCTTGCTTGGCTATGGAAGGCCCAATTATTTGTAATAAATTGTCAAAATCAGATCAATCAGTTTCAAATTTGAGTGAAATTGACAAAAGATCCGTCAGACATTCGAAGATCGCATAGAATATCCATCCTTCTTTCTCTTTGCAGTAAATAATTTCGCACTCACCACCTTTTTCTCCTCTTACGTTTCGATAAACTCGTTAAAATAAATAGATACACAGCTGTCATCATAACCCCATCGGGCGGCAAGTGTAAATAGATACGCATAACCTCATCAGGCGACATTTCCGTGACAAGTGATATGTGAATCCTGGTGTGTACACGTCAAATGACCGCGTCATTGTCCCCGAAACATGAGCGTAGATGTTGATGCGACATGCCGCGCGGAATGTTTCGCGATTTATCCCCTAGTGAATACATGGCTTTACACAACGATCAAACACTTTCATCAATTGCGGTTAGGAATTATAACAATACTCTTATAATAAGCCAAAAAAGTATGTGGGCCCAACTACTCAAAGTTCAAATAAATTTATCAACTTTTAGTGCTGCGTCTAAAAACAATATTATAAATAATATTTATTATAAATTTTTAAATATTTTATTTCTTGTTCAACTACTTCTCCCCTAGTGGAAATTATCATAAAATATAAAAAATAATTAAGATGTTTTAAAACATAACTAGAAAATATGGGCATGATTTAAAATGAAATTAGGGATTACATTATGAAAGCTTAAAATATACCTAGATAGTAAGAAATAATACATACTTGAATATAATAAATACATCGAGGACATTAAAGTTGACCAAGTAATGAGACAATATTGCACAAGTCACGGATAAAGGCTACATTGGTGTCATGAATAAAGACTGATCAATAATATGGTGTAATACAATATTAAACCGTAAACCTAGCATTTCACAATACAATATACCTAAGTTTCGATTCAGTGATTGCAAAGAGAGAGCGTCAGTCTTGAAAGATTAATTTGGCCTTCATATATTTTTTAATTTAATAGGACCTACAATTTAATCCGGCGGGAATCCCATTGGAAGAGTTGTTGAACCATAAGAATCATAAATAGTTGGTGCTGATGCTGATGTTATGCAACACTATTTTTAACATAATTTTTTCATGTTTTTGCTTACTCCAATATTTTGATATCACCTATTGAAAGAAAAAGTCCAATCTGAAACTGTAAGCCTTCAATAGCAAACCAAATTGTATGTTTAAATATGCCAAAATCAATCAAAAAGGAAATCTAAAAATGGGGAAGAGGTGTTTGAAATTTAGCTTTACTTTAAATGTGCTGCTTTTGTTATTCTCAAAACAGCAAAAATCAATGGAGGAAATGGAATCATCATTGTGCACTCCAAACAGAATATGCTTCATTGGATAAAATATTATATCAAACTATATCCGGTCGGGTGCCGGAGCGCACATCTGCGCTCCCTAGACACGTATGCGAATTTGGCCTATTTTACCTGCGTTTATGGGTTTTTAAAGCTTATCATTGGTTAAACCTAAAGTTTTTGAATGAATAAACCAGTTCTATTTGTCAAGTAACCTCATAAGCCGCGCAAACCGGACAAAAAATAATTCCAAATGTCGTCTTCGAACCGCGCATTACTGTGTTATTTATCTGTTAAAAAAAGTGTTATTTTTAAATAAAAAAGTGTTAAAATCAACTATTTTTATATTCTTTGATATATTTAGAACAAAAATATTGAAATACAATATCTTTAATGTTAATTTAGTCTGACAGTAAATTTCGTTATTTATTTTCATAATTAATGAAGTAATTATTGAAGTCTGTATATTGAGAAACCAGACTTAGCGATTATTGTTGATTTTTACATGAATATAACCATCACAAAAAAGTGTCTAAAAAACAGCAATCGTGCGCCAGATTGCGCAGCATCCGACCGGTTAAACTTTATTTCAAAATTAATAAAAAGTTTTACATAAGTAGTAAGCCCTGATCTAGCAAAAGAAGTTCCTTTATTAATCTAAAATGAATTCAACATGACGAGTAGTCCGCTGGAACGTGATAACCATCGCAGGGAAATTGTCATCAGGAAAGAAGACCTTAAACTCATTTAGAGGAAACTTCTCTCTCTGGGTGAGGATCTACCATCATATTTCCTCTCACCGACATTAGAAATACTTATCTTACTTTGAAAGTGCTTCTCCAGCCTTTGCTTCAAAACTTAAAACATGAACATCCAATCATATAGTTGTGCGATTGATGAGAAAATAAAGTAATATTTTGGGCGTAATCATGGAATAAGTTTAAGAAAACAGTATTTGCGAACCATGATAATACAGTTTCAGCGTCGCGTAGTACGCGTCGAGAGGATATTGTGTATAGCGCAACATTGGTCCAATTCAAAACCTTCAATCCAAATTTAGGCACAAACATGGAGTATTTTTCATTTTCGCAATATGGTTTTGAAAATTATTTTAAGTAACATTTTTTGGTTAGGGATAAAAATGTTATACTTTGTTGTTGGTGAGATATTTGTACCAAAAAAAAATGTAAAATTGTAGACTATTGTTTACAGAACTAAAAGTGCCTCGGCTAAAATATGTTAAAACGACACAATAGATAAGTACATACATATTGGCAGATAATAAAAATGCCATTGCATAGACGTTTATTTAATGTGGCACTCCTCAAAGATAAATGCCTGTTCATATCTTACAAAGATATTAAGCTATTTATAAATATTCGTAATTTTGTGAACAAAATTACCATTTGTGTAATTCACAAAATTTTTTTTCAAGCAAAATTGACAGACATGCCTCTTTTAGAAGAGGACTTACGGGGGATGATAATACTAATTTTATTTTAATGCAATATAAAGGTAAAATTTATTTTTAAAAAAATGTAATTTTCGAATGCATTAAATTGTTTCAGAACCTGGAAAGTTTGAAGGCAGCTTCTGGTCAAATTAGGAAATTAACAATTCGATATCATTATTGAAAAAACATTGAATGGGTTAAATCTGCTTCTCGCAAGATTGCAGAACCAAACAATGTTTTTGCAAACAATGTTACAAATGTTAAGATAACTAACTATACAGGGTTATTTGGAAAACATTAATAACCTCGCAGGACTGTATTCCTGCCTTGATTATGAGTCGAAAATGTTCAAGCTATCATGACCTAATATCAATAGTTATGGAGATATGCGACATCAAAGTTTGCATCTTTTTTTCAATATTTCTGACTTATTTTTTATAAAACGTTGAACTATCATTACAGTAACTTATATTGATTACGAAAAATTCATTCGTTTCAATACAAGTTAAATAAAATGGTAAAAACGCTGAAAATTTTCCAATTGGAATTTGAAAGTTTTTATTATTTTATTTGACTTGTATTAAAGGAAATTAATTTTTCATATTCAATATAAGTTACAGTAATGATAGACCAACGTTTTACAAAAAATAAGTCAGAAATATTGAAAAAAAAATGCAAACTTTGATGTCGCGTACCTCCATAACTATTGATATTAGGTCATAATAGCTTGAACATTTTCAGCTCATAATATAGTCCTGCGAGGTTATTAATGTTTTCCAAATAACCCTATATATGTTAAACCAAGACAAAGTAGAAACATACTCGATAAATGAAATATTGTATACTTCCGAAATGCAATAGGGTTGCAGTTGAAGATTAGACTATCATACTGCCTTTTCGCTAAACGTACAATCTAGCTTTTTCATTCTCTGCTGTTTCTGCGTACTGTAAACATTCTATCAATGAGTTAGCGTTTTCTAACTTTTATGACTGATTCTTGTACAATTACCAGAGCACCGACAAAATTTCCACACTTAAATATAAGCATTAGTATTTTATAAAATAATTTATTATAATCTTTTATTTTTAATTAATATATTTTTTTATGAAACATTTTTGGGTTACCGCAGGAATATTATTTTTACTTTTAATACTGCTCTGCTCAGTAGAAATTAAGAAAGGAATTCTTCATAATGACAGGTCTGCGTGACAAAGAAGGTTTTAAACATGATGCCTACATAACAAAAGTAATGCCTTGTGTACAAAATATTATGTACACATAAGAAACAACATCTTCCGTACTATTATATTTCTAGGAAATAAGTCATCCGAGTCGGGATCACTAAAGACAAACTGCTGATGAACTCCTATCAAATTGGAAAATGATTATATTTTGGAAACTGTTTGGAAACTGCAGTAAAGTATAAAGGGTGTATTAAAAATGCATATGACGATAGGAGGGCAGCGGTGAGAGACAACGAGAAGGAATCAGTCAGCCGGGCGAGCGGCGTGCCGACGCTGCAGGGCGGCCGCCAAGTCCTGCCGCAGCTCCGCCTGGCGCCGCTGCTCTCCCAAGGCTACGGCGGAGCGCAGACCGTTCACTATATCCTTTGTCTTGCCTGCAACATAACACAGTCAAATCAATCCATTTCCAGTGGCTGCTTCGGATATCTTGACACCTCTCGCAACCTTACAATTGCTTGTCAGTTTTTTCACTGAGAAGTAAACGAAAAAAAACAAAAGATAATATTTTTAACAAATAAATGTCGATAAACAAATACGCTTCTCTTCTCGGTGGACAAACTATAGGCATCTTCTGGTCAACCTCTCTGTGAATAGGGTGGAATAGACAAAGAACTTGAAACTGATAGATGGAAATGGAGCGACTAGTCGGGAAAGCTAACTATCCGGCCACATTTATATGAGGCGATTAGTCGGCACTTAATGAGCTACAGGATAAATAAATCGCTAGTACTAACAATACATTTTATATTTTTAATCAAATCGGTCTTAAATTTATGGAAAAATGTCTATACATGCAATTTCCTTTTCGACATTGTATTTTACTACCACCACTCTCTTTAATTGAAATTTATATTATTTATTAATTACTTGTTTTGTTATAAAATGCGCTATGCAGCAAGTAATGTAAACAAAACTTGTCTGGACACGAAAGCATAGCAAGTAGCGCGACGAACAAAGCGAAACAAAGGTTTCCGAATGCTCTCAACTTAACGGAAAACAATGATCAGCATTGCCAACTAATCGGCCATTTGAGTGCTGACTAGTCGGGCAAATCCAAAGTCGGCCCGTCTCTACTATACAACCTTTGGAGCAATACACATACAGAACTTTTACCAAATGACTTGTTTTTGAATACACATGTTAGGAATATTAACATACCAAAGTATATCTCATTGAGAGTATTCCTAATTTTGTTCTCCATATCCTCAACCATCCGGCCGATATTGGCAATGTGGGGACTAGCATCAGACACGGCGGCATCTTGTTCAGCCTGTAACAAAATTATAATCACAAAGAGGAAAGAAAATGGAGAAATCATTTACCCAGATATAAATTTATATTGTAAATAAGATAATTAATTTCAAAACTTGTTCTTCATGTTTATAGTGTTACTTTGTGGTTGGTTGGACATAATTATTAATTTTAATTAATTAAGAACTTTCTATTGGAGTAACTTTACGTCTACCGGATTCGATTATCACTGTATCTTCGTCACCTCAGACGCGTACTAACTATCCATTACTTTAGTAAACAAATAAATTTTTGAACAGGGGTGTAGCTATAGATGTACCAGTATAAATTAGCGTGCGAGGGAGGGCATCCCTGCCGCGTAACAGAAGTTGCCAGAGTGTAAATTTATTACACAATACATAATGTACAGAATGTCCGGTGACCGGTGTCAGAGCCTTTAATAGAAATTTGGTCGGGAAACACTAAAGAAACGAACCAGTGATGGCAGCCGCTCAATCTGTCAAACGGTAATATCGATCCATTATTTGCTTTTTCAGCTTTGCAAAACTTTAATACTTCATTGGCAATTGTTCTTACACCATTCCAGACTGTTTTGGATATTTTGGACATAATAATTCAGTGTATATTGATATATCAAGATGTCACAGCTCCCGAGCAAATACGAAATTGAACTGAATGACAGGGCGAGGGGTTACCGCCGGGTGCGGGCGGGGCGGGTTTTAGTTCCAAAGTCGCCGTAAGCCAATTTACGTTGGGCAAGCAATACGGTTATGGTGGGGGTAATTGAAAAATAGACATTGAAATGAGAGATATATCCAATAATGGGTCATTTATAAAATTCAACTGAAATATACATAAATATTAATTATATTGGCTTTAGTGTTCAGGCATTTCTTGATTGAAGTTATCCATCTAAGGCCTCTATTACTTAATAATAAATAAATCGGTAATAATAGTAAGCTCTTTTTCTTTGTACAGAGGTGTGACAATAGCCATTCTCCAATCCATTGCAGTGCGGCTCTATTCTAAGCATTGGTTGAAGAGTCTATGGAACCACGAGAGAATTACTGGTCCACTGTCCTTAATGTACTCGGCAGCAACACTGTCATATCTAGGGTTGCCAACTTGTATTACAAGAAATAGTCTGAAATAGAGTATATCTGATTTCAAAGGAGGTAAATAAGGAGTACGGACTTATAAAAAAGAGTGCCATTTGTTTCAAATTTTTGAAAAGGTATTTTTTGCTACTTTTTGCAGCACATAACAATTTTTCATTGTTTTTAAAAGAATTATACGACTCCAAACATTCCAACTCTAAGTTCACTTTTTTTTGCGACAAAATAAATGTAACTTCAAAACAACTCTTGACATTGACATCACAGATTGACATTAGTGACTGCGTTCAGAAACCTCCGAGTGTGGCTTGGGGAATAGGGATTCCCAACTTGGGAATACCAGAATATTAAAAGTAAATAGTTGAGTTTTTTGGTTATGTTAATAGATATGCATCATATGTGCATGACTGGCAATAGTATAGTAAACATTGTGTAAAAAAAGAGTATTTTAGAGTCCTCTATTAGTGTTATAGATTATAGAGTATGCCTACACGATGTAGAGTACAATACACTCTATTTTAGAGTACGGTTGGCAACCCTAGTCATATCTCACAACCCTGCCATTCTTCATGTGCTTCAGTGCTCTTTTAATTTATTTAATAGTTATTTCATACACACTACTATTGTCGCTTATAATACACAGTGGGTCTTTTCCCCCATTGTTCTCATACAATGCTTCAAAAAATTCCTTCCATTTATCTTTTATTTCATTTTTGAAAAAAAAAAAATAAGTCATTGATATTATCACCAAGAAAATATTGAAGTTTCCATTCTGAGTCTATGGCTTGGAAAAGACGCAACCTTTTAAAAAAAAAAAGCATTAATATTTCAGCAACAATGGAAGGGCCTCTGTAAGTTGAGTTTTATATCAATAATGTTGGGAATGTCTACCTGTCTCGTGAGGCTGCCGCCGAGGTTCATGGTGCCGGAGCCTTCCTTGTGCGTCTGCAGCCACAACATGGCCGTGGAGGTGAGCTTGTAATGGGCGCTCCTTCCTGAGCTCTTCTCCTGGACTTCCACCACGTGGATGGAATCCCAGCAGCCTTTTATCTTCTGAGAACCATCACCAGCCTTCTTTATCAGTATCACACCTGCAACCATTAGATAGATGATGAAACCAAATGATTTAAGGAATCTCAACGCACATTATTATATAATATCACAAAAGAGTATATTTCAAACCTAAGGCACACCAATATTCATTTGAAAATACATAAAATACTGAATAATATTAATAAATAAATGCTTTTAAATTATATAAATCTTATTAACATGTATAAACTAATAAAATATGACGATGAGGAATGATCAACCCAATGAAGCACAATATATTTATAACATCAACAGTATTCTCAGATGATAGGTGAACAATGCATCTAAATCCTGGCGACACTAATACTGCCCGAATGATATGCTTCGTTTTTAACAAATAAGTCCTCACAATCGTGAAAACATTAACATCCGACTCACATCAGAATAATGCAGAAAAATTCATTTATCAAAAAAAAAGTGAAAAATAAAAGTCTGAGAACAAATTAATAAATTATCATCATATTCAAAAGTTAACAGTTTTTGAATGTCTGGAGAGAATTTTAAAATATGATTACAGTATTTTATTAATTCCCGTTGAATATTTAGAATTTTTTCGAGGTAAAAGTAAAGTAATCTCTTCTAGCAGGCCCTTCTTTTCATCACTTGAATAAAATCATCATCATTATTTACTCGCGAAAACAATGGTTTGCTAAAATGAGAAGTAATGGATTTTCCTCAAAGCCAACATGGAGCCTTCGTTAGTTTGTTATTGTTTACTTCTAGTACAATTTGTTAAAAACGTCCTACAAGTAATAAGTTTGTAATCTGGACTGCAGGGTATTACGACTTGTGTAAATTTATATTTATACATTTGGTACAACATAACTCTTTACTAAGGCGATGACTGAATGTGTTCAATGTGACATTTAAACAAAAAACAATTTTAAAAGTGAATGTCATTGATTGTTGTTACTAACCTGCAAATCCATGGTCCAAGTCCCACAAATAGACAGAGGAAACACCACCTTCAAAATACATTTCTCTATACTGATCGAATGCGTGATTTGCATCAATTTCTAATTTCCTTAATTTCTCAGAAGGCATGGAACCATCTTCCAGAGGAGGATCGTAAGAGTTAGACCACGGGGAGCGGTACGAGTCACCGTCTCTGTTGTAATCACATAACAAGTAGTCTTTTCCATTACTCCTGTCTTTTGCAATCTTCAGTGGCTGGTCCACTGATGACAAAAGGTCTTCGCACAGACTAGGAACTAAGTCTATTAGATCACTCAAATTTTTTTCTATTTGTTGGGGAGGCAACCGCCTCATAAGGTCGAGTGCACAATCCATTTGAGCATCCGTCTGAAAATTTAATAACAGTATTTTTATACAACGATAAGGAAAAAATGTATAAAAATATTCGTAGATAAATTCAAAACAAATATTTAGGTGGATCTAATCTGTCAAAAATAGCAATTCGACATCGCGAATAACAGTAAACCAAACGTTTCATGTCGAATAATGAATATATCTAAAATACGATTTGACTTACCATTTTGGATGATCACAATGGACAATTTTCATATATTTTTTCCTAGAAGTGGGCTGGGCAAGATAGGAGCCAGCATAAAATGAACTAAAATTATTGGTGACAGCTTCCGGTCGCGGCCATACAGAATTACCTACTTCATACCATCTTCTCTTTTATGAAAATGATTTGATGTCACTATCCCGCACGGCTTCCTTATATACTATACTTAAACTTATCATTAAATCTAATGAATTCAAGTAAAAAGAATACACTCGAAAATTATACGAATAATAATAATTATATCGCCATATTTCCGGAAAAATATTTTATATCAAACCGGTATTGCCATTTCTTTCGCGACGCTCTGTGCTTAAAACGAGTAAATGAGATGAAAGATTTTTTATGTGGAAGGCTAGAATATGACGATTATGACCCAATTTTTTTAGGAAATTTTCAATTCAGAAAATTATTATTTTTAATCACAAAAGTGATCAGATTGAATAAATACTATTTATTTTTGACTTTGATCTTGTTGTATTGAAGAAATTAGAAACGTTAAAAAATACTGTAATTTTATTTTACCGTGCTTATATTAGCTTCACTTGTTTGTCTGTTTATCTAAAAGGAATCTTATAATTTATATTTCACCTCATTCCCAATGTCCAATCGAGATGAAATTTTATACACAGACATATTCTCGATGACAGTAGACGAATCAATCAGATTCATTAATTAATAAATTAATTCATCATAATTAATTTATCAAAGTTTTATATGGGAGATTATTTTACTTAATGAGCTAACCAAAAGGTGGCGCCAGTTTCCTACTGAAGTGATTTTGAACGCTGGGCATACCTCTTTCCATTTAAGAAAGGCAAAGGCGAAGTTTGGTTGTGATGATGTTTATACTCATAAACACCAACACAATGAAACATGCATGAGTCTTAAGCACGGCTTACACATACTAACTAATTCGATAGTCTTTTTAATGGAAAGAGGTCTAATATCAAGAGTAAAATTTATATGGGAAAATTGTTAATGAGCTCACCAAGACGCTGGTTTCCTTCCAAAGTCATTTTGTATTCAATTATTTACTTCACATGCGCATCCAGAAATGAGTAGGCGTGTGAAGTTCTAAGACGGACTTCAGCCAAATTTAATCCAAAGGATTTCTTGCGGCTATAGCGTAGTAGGTAAAGTGTTTACAAAATTTGAATTTTGTCAGATTTGAAATTTTGTTAGCCGTTACAAACGCTAACTTTAAACAAAGGTTTTAGCCAAATGAGATTTTAAAGAAATCTGACGGCGGTGGCGAAAGTGGTTTAGTGCTTGACAAAGATTTGAATATTAAGGTTCAATTTTCGATCGAGCCGTTTGCCGCTAACCGATAACCGCGATTATTCGTGACGTTCCGTTGGGCGATTTCTCGAAATTCCGCCCTTAGCTTGTCGCACACACATGTTTGCCCCGACCTTTTTTGAATTGGCGAAAACAGATGTGGCTACACACCGCCGTATTCCTTAAGTTGGCGCCTTATTTAATAATTAGATTTTAGGCATTAGATTAAGCTAATAATATTGTTATTTTAGAATAAGATTTTATATGTCCAATATGCGGGTAGTGAAATATGTGATTTTTCTTGAAGTGATATGTGATAGGACACGCTTGACTTTGGTGACGTTTGGACTGCTTGCGTTTAGGTTAGGGGTAATTATTAAGTTAGTGTTACGTCTTCTAGTTGATCAATTGATTTTTTGATAAGGATTAATTTAGTGTTTTTGTGTTTTTTGTAAATAAATGTGGTAAATATTTTAATATACGTGGTTTTTGTGTTTTAAATTCCCGCTCCCTCCGTTGACAACGCATTCTAATTGATAGACGGAGACGCGTAGCGTCGCGAGGTAATCACACTGGTTTGATTCCCGTCTTATCATGTTAAACATTTTAATAATTGAAAATGAGAACTAGCAACTTAAATAAAAATTCCGCTAGATAGGTATTTAAAAGAAACATGCCTCGACTGGGAAATTAGTTAGAAGCAGGATTCTGTAAAAAATGAATTTCTTCCGAAGGTTCGAATTGCATTTGTGCTAGCATATTTTTTTAGATTTGGTAATTTAGAAACTTAAATATACCTTTGGCAATATTAGTTTTCAGATAAGAAGCAGCCTCAGTGGGAAAGTTGGGAAGACGACTGGGAAATTTTAGAAAATCTTTGAAAAGGTTTTCTGAGATGCTCGGTTCGAAACCCGCTGATAGACCATATATAGATAGGTTTAACCTTTTTTAATTCCCACAAATTAACAATATTTTACAAGTACATAGTTCAAGTGCGAAATGCAGTGAGCACAAAATCACATGAAAAAAATATTTTTAAAAATCACGCTTATATACATGTATTTAAATGTGGCACTAATATGTACTAAAAAATGGTACTAAAATGTACTAAAAAATAAATTTTTGGCCTAAAATAAAAGCATTGGCGCTTTCCCTCCACCAACAACAGAATACTGTGTTGATTAAAAATTTAATCTTAAGCGCCCACCTTTTATTTGGAGAGTGAGGCAAAAATTTTTTGGCTGAAAATTTATATTTTACTTTTTAGTACCTTTTAATATATAAGAGTTTTTTTTTACTTTTTCATTCTTACAAATAATAATTTTGTCAATGTGTTTTTTGATATGGTAATCCAAGTTACAAATATATTAAGAATGGGCGGGGTACTAACACATTATTTTGTCTTTGTGTGACAATAACGTTAATCGAAGATTAACGTCAAACGACATAATGTGTTCGATTGAAAATATCCACCTTCTTTAAATAATTAGTCGTTTTTGATCCCTGTACATATTATAAACGTGAACTTTCTTCGTTTACTATATTATATTTTTCAAAAGAAAAAACAATGACACTCTAATTTGCGATACGAAAAATAATAATTTATAGTTGTGCGTTTCGCGTTCCTAATACTTTAGAATTATTAGAAACTTTCATTGGACTCGATGATCATATCGTTAAAGCGAAGGGGAAATGCAAATAAGAAGTACCAGGTTCAGTTTTTTCAACCTCAACCTTCCAGCGTAGGTGAATGAATGAGGATATGAAGAATGATACCATAATTTCAAAACCTAATCAAATGATAAGATAAAAATTAAAATTCATATAATAATAATACTCGTACAGTTGCCGGCAAACTTCTTGAAATTTGTTGGCGTAGTGGGGGAATGCGCAGAAGACAAAATTTGGGTCTCTTTGGTAGAATTGTACAT
>JADDOH010012213.1:0-103244 GCA_016648135.1 Agrypnia vestita
TAAATAAATATATTATAATAAAAAAAATCGGCTTTATGTTCCTCCCATACTAAACGCCAATTTCATATGTAAGGACCTAATAGTATGTTTGTTTCATGTTAACCCCGTAAAACAGTTGAGACATTAAATATATTTATATACCTACCTATAGAAAAATGTGCCAAGATTTCCAAATATAAAAAGTTTACAAGCTGAAAATTATATAAAATGTATAACTTTGCCCTTTAACGTTAGGGAAATTTCACATACTAAAAACTCCGATGAAATATACGAAATATATTCACAAAAATATTGATTATATTTTGTGAATCAGTATGGATAATGTGGGGTATTTTTTTATTCATAATTTTTATTATAAAAATCTTTAAAAATACTACTAAGTATATTAAATCGCACATGATTGGTCGTGACGTATCTCGCGGGTTTGGCGTAACGCCGTAGTATTGTACCTATATCTGGGTAACATACAGTTGTGACGTGTTTTGGAGGGAATTTAAAATGTTAAAATTTAAAATCATTTTTAAACTTATAATATGTACAATTTTTTTTTTTCGTAGACGCATTTTCTAGACCAAAATAAAGATTATTCTATTAAAAAAAAAGTGAAATTTCCGTATTGTAATACACCTGAGTTTTACCTCTAAAGGGATGATATGTTACCCGCCGGGTCCTAAAAAATAAGTATGCAAAATTTGTGTCAGATCGGTCAAACGATATAGATTTGTATAGAAAATATTTCAGGGTGGTGGTAAAGGGCGAGGGGGAAAATGTCACCTATGATGTTACCCGCAGGGTCCTAATAAATAAGTATGCAAAATTTGGGTCAGAGCAAAGTGCAGAATTTGAGTTTTTTTGGTATGTATATATATTATAAAGGGTGTAATAATTATATTGCGTAGCTAAAAATGAAACAAAAGGCTTAACACTCCATAAAATAAAATCGCTCGATGTGATGAAAAATGGAATGGAGGGTGGGTGACGACATTGCGGAAGAACTTGCCAAATTACCAACCAGATCGGGTGTTGTGCAGACGTGTCACTACCGATTAGGACTTGCCATTTCTTAACTTGTTTTTAACATCGATAAATCGTTACATAATGAATACGTTTCGTTATTTCTTTCGAGCCAACAATATAGTGTACCTATCTCCATATTATGACGCATGAGCAAGGACCAAGTTCCTCGGCATCACATACAAATATTTGTTTATAAGTTTTTATAACCATTTTTATTTTACAGGTTTTTTGTAAAGCTTATATTCAATAAATGTATATAATCAGCTGCCAAAAAAGGCATCATCTGCAGCCTTTTTATTTTGCTTATTAGTAGGTATAGAGCAAATTTGCCTATTTTGATATAGATACCTAATATAAATAAGACAGTATTATATATATTTGGAGAACAGGCCGATATAAAAATATTGCATAATGCCACCTAGAAATGAGTTTCGGACCGCGGTGATAGTGCGCGTGTTCAGCAGATACTGTACGCCCGTATTTGTCGCACTCGTTCCAGAAATTTTGTCAAAACTTTCCTATTGCGTATCATATTGTACGAACTTTACTTCTTATTTAGTCAGGGTTCGAGGACTTATATCCGCGGATATATATCATGATATATATCACGATATATATCACGATATTTATTTCTCGATTTTTATTTTTGATATACATCCTAGATAGATAGAAAACTTTCTGCGAATGTTAATAGATGGCACTAGTTGTATTTTAAAAAGTTCTACGGTTATTTTTAAGTTTAATTTGTTTCATATAATCCATTTTTTATTTCACACAAAGAAACAAACACCCATAACACTACATTAGAAAGAACAACTTTTATAACTGATGTATAATTATTGCATATATAAGCTTTTTTCAGTATGCAATTCATTTATTTAATAAATAATAATTCAAATACAAAATAAAATAAAAAAATTCCTAATTATTTTATCAATTTAGTATCATTCAACGTGTGCAAAAAAGGAGAAAAAAATGTTTGGATATATATCCAATTTTTGACATATATCGGATATATATAAAAAAAAAGATTTTTTTATATATATATCGGATATATACCAAAAAATACGATTTTTTTATTTTTATCATAAAAATCAGATTTTTTCGAATCCTGTATTTAGTATAGTATTTTGGATTTGAGTTGATTTTCAACTTTTCTAGATGATGAAATATACGCAGGTAGTCTATCTTGTAATTAAAGGAGACTATTTTTCTTGAAAAAATCTTTTTTGCCCCCCCCCCCCCCCCCCCTAATCTAAGTGACGTTTACGCGCACATGTCGTTTTCGAGTCGTGCACGCGAGTTGGTCTCTTTTTATTTCTCTCCAAACAAAATGTCAGCACTCGTTAAAGGTATTGAGAATTATTTCCGCTCAGTCCTCGAGATCGAGACCTTTCGAGGAGTGTCCCTCCGCGGACCGGAGGCGGCCGCCCGGTGTCGACCTCCGGTCAGCAGACGCCGACACTGCCGGGCAGGTACACGCAACGTGCGCAATCAGCGTAAATAAATATAAGAGTGGCGTGTGTAAATTGATCGTAGTCATCGGCCGTTGCACGTTTGCGCAATGCACAACGCGTTGGTTTTTATATTTGTGGGATGATTCTCGCGCGTCAAATATTTCCCACTAAAACAGACAAATTATTGTTGTTCTCTAACATGTTAAATATACTAAATGAATATACAATTATAGCGTATAGCAGCGCTTCAGCCTTGCCGCGTCTTTAATGGCCACCTCACGGCTGCTGACGGCAGGGAAGACTAGATACGGCGGTATTAATTTTTCGTTATTACGTAATTGTAACGTTTTATAAACGTAAGTTATGACGTTTTATGACTTATTAGGCCGGCGCCACACTATGCATATCTTCCGTCGCGGAACGCCGCTACATTTCTTTCTATACAGTATGCGTTTGTCGAACACACTGAGCGAATCATCGGTCGATCTGGCGCTGGCGGAGCGCTCGCTTCGGCGTCCGTTCGGTTCTCCGCCCGCGGATTTTCCGTCAACGTAAAATCGGCGACGTCGCGTCGCGTGTTTTTAAATGCAACGCGCTACATTCGACGGGTCGTCTGCATTACGTATGCGCGTGTTACAGGATGTTCGACGTCGAACGATTTATTAGAGATCTAGAACCGAGTTTGATTTTTATGTAATTAAAAAATTTCACCTTATTTATGATTTTTTTGATTATTTATGAAAAATAAACGATTTAGGAAACAAGAAGTAATTGCATGTTTGAACATTAAGAATTGCATGTTGGAACATCACATCCTGGAACAAACTTTCTGCACCCACAGACTTTCTGATATCTCTTTTTGCATTTGGAAGAAATAAGTTTTAACAAGCTTTCCGGAGCTGGGGGCTTAAATGTGGTGACAAGAATTAGCTCGTTCTTGTTTCTTTTCCATCTCCATTGCTCTACATTTTGTTCAATCCCGTACCGCTGAACCTGGTGGTAGGTTCGGAACGAATGTGATGCTGTTTCTGTTGGTGGTAGCGACGCAATATTAAATTTACTTTTATTTGCTGATGTTGCGAAGCATGCATATCTATAGTTGTTTAAAGACATACTTTTCTTACTTTTCACATTGCTGTAACTGTATAATTCAAGTAGGAGGCGTTCTCCAGCTTTAGCCATGATCTCTGGATATGCGCGAATTGTAGTGGTACCTGTGATAACTCGCAGGTTCCATTATAAGATAGCGATTAAGAGGAAGAAACGGAGACATTTTTCGAGCAAACGTATGATGAAATCGAGAACGAAGAGGATTGCGATGAAACTGATAATCGCATCGCGAATGATGTGGAAGAAATTTCGGTCTGTGACGTTTCGATCGGCAGGTACTAAAGACAATGAAATCGCAATACCCGGTCCATCAAGAACAGCGATGCGAAGAAGAATGCGCTAAATTTTGGAATATTGAATTGCATGTGGACTAGGCCTACTGGGGACACCATGGTGAAAAAACGCGCTGTTTACTCTATCACAAGTTGGTGTGGACATTAGTTTTTTGGCCAAAACGCGTGTTGAACTTCACTTTGCGGCTCTCGTACGCCAAAACTATTGATTTTACGGAAAAAAGCTTAGTACAAAAAAGGTTGTAGGAAATTTTCTCTAGTTTCATTTTGTATAACATGTTTTTATCGTAAAATGAGTCGGGAAGGAGATACTGTCAAAAAAACTGTTTCTAGGCGCAATTTTTCCAAAATGGCGGCGCGAGCGCCAAAGATACAGGGCGGCAATTCGGAAAGAGCCCATCGAAATCTATAAAATTACCTATTTTCAAAACTCCCGGAAAACTTTCCAGGTAAAACTACCAAATGACCGGACTATTTGTTATATACTTGCTTAAAAACCCTGTAGGGCGTTAATAAATAAATAAATAAAATAATATGCCTAGGTAATAAATAAAAAATGGTGATTTTTCTCTTTATTTTACAAAATTTTCTGTCTTGTAAATAGTTAAAATACTAACCGGGTGACTAGGTTTTATAATTGGAAAAAAATATTGTGGTAAAAATTATCAAACATTGTCTGTCCATTACGTTGTCTGTCCGTCTGTCTGTCTGCACGGCAAAAAAAAAAAACAAATTAAACGGCCGGAGATAGGGCTTGAACCCCGGACCACCAAACCCGAACCGACCGTTTCACGCATGTTGTTACGGCCGCCTCTTCGAGCAGCGCCAAAAATATTATATAAATACATACTATGACTTAGCAAAGGCGCGATCCAATGTTCCGTCATTTTTGACGAGTTGCAGCTAGCATACGTAAATGTTATCGTTGCAAGGTAAGTACACAAATGAATGAATCTTAATAAGGAGGTTATTTGTAAATATTGATTTATGTGTTTATAAATGACACAGTGAAGGGAGAAAGATAATTTTTTACCATCAACAGGTGACCCTGATGGATGATCCTAGAGTAAAAATTAGAGCACAAAATATAAATATTTTATGAACATTTTGAAGAAAACCTGATTACACAACACACTTTTTATGAAATTGAAGTTTAGTGTATAATCATTATAAGTAAAGTAAAGAAAATTATACATAAGTAATATTTTTATGATAAGGGAACTAAGTATAATGTTTTCATAATAATAAATAGTGCATTTGATATGTGCAATGATAAAAGAAATTATGAATATTGTTCAGAACAAAATTAAATTCAATTTAGGAACGTGCGACGGGTTCCAAGGTCAACGCCGTGTGTCTACAAGTAGTGGTTCCTGGCGGAATATAATTTAGTCTATGATGAGCTCGAGCGACCGTCAACCAAATTTATCTATATATTCGATTTTGAATTGAGCCCGTGTCATAAAGAATGCATCGAGGTTGCCTCTCAGGATGTTATCTCGTTATTCCTGCTCATTCTAGGCTGAGGAGAGAAATAGCAGATGTACAAATGTACATATTGTATTGCCGATACAGTATCGAAAACTCGACTCCCGATTATCGGCTAGACTTCGCGAGTTTTCGTATTATATTTGTAATGACATTCAGCTGTGCATTTCCTCAATCGAATAAAAAATTCCTCGTTCGTCGGTTGTCCGGGGCAAGCGGAGATACCTCGGATTGCCCAACAGTCCATGGCCGTTCATCGGAAACTGGTCATCGTGCAGCGACCAGTTATCGTGCGGTCCGAGGGGAAACCGAACACTTTTAGTGGACCTTGACTCTTGGTCAGCCTCTAGGGGCGTTTTACTCTAACCTATTACTATATACGAGTGTATAAAGCTCATTTTTCATAACAAATTTATATTATTGTATTCAAAAATATATATTATTATATACCTGCTCAGCTTTACATAATATTCGATGTTAATAGTGATCGATCTTCGTTAATTTTTCATTTGTCCCCTAACGTAGGTATTATACATTTGGTGTTGATATAAAATAAGTACTTATATTATTTTAAAAATTGGTACTAATCACACATCTACTGTTAAAAAGTCTAAATATTAAATAAAAGCCAATATTTTGGCTAGAGTATCTTCGTATTTCGAAGATTTCACACCGCACACATTTCGAAGATTGTTAAATTGTACGACTTGTCCATCCGAAGCATTCTTCCACAGGCGACCAGAAATATACATTTTTACTAATATTCTCGCTCCTCACGCTCGCTATACTTAGTTTCGCATATCCTCAGGAGCGATATTTAATCTGATATTGTAATGGAAAAAGCTGTGGCTTAATTAGTGAACCGGTTGGCCTCAATACAATCAATGGCAACTGGTCCTTTAAATACCCGCTTTTAATTTGTGTCGGGTAATTATTCTATTTTTAAGTTTACATTATAATCCCGAGTATAATGTAAACTTATTGAAATAAGAACATATATTTGCTTATAAAATAGAATGAGCAAATAAATCACCACAATACTTAGTTCAGTAATAAGAAAAATATACAAAAGTAAAATGTTTGTCTATAGACGATCTCGCCGCGCGGATGATCTCATCACCGAAAGCCTGAAATACCACTTGAAATGTTCTGTCGTGGGAAATGCGAGATATTCAGTTCATGGGCTCTGTGGTCGAGGTGATTTCTATGTTTATTAAAAGTATTTAAGTCTTCGCTGTGTTTAGAAGAAACACGTGTACCCAAACTGTACAAATAATACTTTGCCCTTTACCTTAAGTAAAGAGAACTCGGATCATTTCTTATTCCGAGAATAAGGTTTTGCGTAGATAAAAAATAGGAAAATTATCTTTTCATTTTTTCTTTCTAAGAATACAATTTTACGTAGGTACCTTCTTCCTTGGCTACTCATCAAAAGGATTCTCATCATTCGAACCAAATAATGCTAATAATATAACATCCATACAACTTCGCTATCAAGAAACTGAAATTATTAAACTGATATTTTGGGTAAACTAATTACTGAATTTTTTTTTAATTTTACCAATAATTCAAATATTATGTTTTATCATTACATTACAATACAATAAATTGTAAATTATGATTATAAACAAAGAGTAATGAAAATGGCTTTTACCTGAAATATCTTTAAGAAATCTATTAATAATTAAAGTACTAACACTAATTGTGTACCAATTACCTACGTACGTAATAAGTACGCATACTAATTCGCCAGTGATAAATTGCTAAAAAAAGTCTCGCTCAAGTGACAATGGCAATGGGCAAACGTCGAAGAGGTCATGGAGTGGAAGTCTCGTACGATATTTGAAGAGTGGCGGCGACAGATGAACAAGGCCGGCCCACGGGGAAGGTCTGTACTAGGGATGTTACGGAGCTTCGACTCCGATTCTGAAAGGTCGGAACTTCCGATTGATTTTGCACCTCCGGCTCCGATTTCGGCTCCGATAAATTATATTTAAAATTATAATTATATAAATTAAGTTATAATCGGAGGTCGAAGCACAGCAGCGCCACACTGTAATATATTCGCAACATAGCGGAAATTTATTCAAAAATTAAAAAGCAAGCAAATAAAAAATAGTAAAATATACACAGGAGCTAATTACCTAGACTATATGTTTTGATCATTATTTGCTAAATAACAGCACCGGTTTTCATATGGCAACCTGGCAAAGTGACACTTGCATAGGCCGTTATTCTAACAGCAACTTTGTTCGTTAATTTGAGTCATTGTGATCAAGAAAAAAAGTGAATTTATTTCGAAGTACAGTTACTAATACACATATACATTTTATCTTCACGTCTATGGCTACTTTATAAAGTAAACTGTATTACAATATATATATTTTATTGCCAGATACAAAGCCATTTACTTGTACATGTCGAAATTGTAATATTTTTGAAGAAGTGTGACTTTGCTTTGATTTTACAAAAAATATCCATGGGTACCCAACGAGAAAATAATTTTATTTACTGCTTTGGTTCATATTCTGTAAGATTTCATTAAATTTGGCGGCACGTGTTTTTGACACTCATACAATATTTTTTAATTTTCTTTAGGAGTACCTACAATAATGAAAAGATAAATATTTTTAGTATGGCTTTTAAGTGGCAAAAAACGATCAAAACAGGTGCATTTAGAATTTTATAATACAAAAACCCAACCAGGTTGATTCGAAATGCACGCCTTGAGAACTAAAAATGTACGTTAGCAGTCTTAGCGCAAAAATAGATGCGAAGTTGGAGAAAAGCTGTAGAAAATTATCGAAATTTTTAGCTGAACATGATGGGTGGTTTGAAGATATAGTATCATTGCCTTCTAAGTTTCTCGACCTGCTTCCATCCTCAAGTACAGCAGGCTTACGAGATTGTACAAGATCAGGTAGGCCTTGGAAATCATTCGAAAATGTATTTAGAAAATTCAAAAGAGAAAAATCATACAAAACAAAAAAACTCAAGAAGAATTAACGGTCGCCACTGAAGTTAGTCTGAGATCATCCGGGAAAAGGGATGCAGTGAATCTGATGAAAGAGGTAGCTGCTGAGTCTCCTTACTGAGCTACTCGATTAAAAAAAGCGAGACGAATTTTTGGAGTACCAGAGCCAAACTCTGTCTAGAAGCCGCCTTGACACTAATGGTCAATGCCAAATTGAGTACCCACCAGTATAACACACTGAGACAACAGTCGAGGGGTAAAAATTTAAATATTTATCCAGCTTACCATCTTGTCAAGAAAGCGAAAACAGAGTTCCACCTTCGCAAAATTAGATTAATTACAAAAATTGCAAAAAGTTCTTTTTTACAAGGATTTTATCATTTTATTAAAGATGTATTGAAGCAAATGAATTTTTCATAATCGATATAAGTTACTGCAATGATAGTTCAATTTTTTGCATAAAATAATTCAGAAATATTGAAAAAAAAATGCAAACTTTGATATTGCATATCTCCATAACTATTGACATTGGGTCATGGTTGCTTGATGATTTTAGACCAGTAGCCGATTCTTAACAAAGTACTTTCAGGGTTTGCGTTAATTACGTGACACGTTGTATATAAAACAAGCTCAATTTGTGCAAATATAAGTCGAATGAACCGACTTTTGTTTTTTTTTCTTCCATGAAACTCTATGAATTTGAATAGATTTTAGTTATGTGTACATATAAAAAATATATTTATGAACATTCAGGAAAAGTTTCATTAAAATCTACTCAGTACATTCGGAGATAAAAATTAAATTAGTATACATTGTATTAAGTTCCGCTAGATTTGGAATATATCACAGTGTGCGGCGGCGGCAATTTTTTAGTGGTGCTGGCCTAATGTATGACCCGTTGCGAAATAGGTTGGACGGAGATAAAGCTGCGAAGCTTTTGTTCATAAAATACGATGTGCCTCTTTTCGAGTCATTTCATTTGATTTAATTTACTACTAGTACTGTTTAAGATTTAAGAAAATTCGATTATTTTTATTTTCAACACCAAGGTAGGTGTATTGTTTTTTAAGCCAATATAAATGAAACTGATGAACAATAATGTTTGTAATTTTACTCTATAAGACCTCCCTTTAACATATTTCTCTTGTGCCTCCGCCTTCGATTCCGATTCCAGTTCCGAGAAATCAAATCTAAAAACTCCGAATCCCAATTCGGTTTTTATATAGCGACCTCCGTAATATCCCTGGTCTGTACCCGGCGGTTGATGAAGAAGCAAGCTGATGAGGATGAGATAAATCTGTGTAGCGTCCAAAATGTCATAGCTCTACTACCGCAACGATACCAGAAGTGGTATAAGACCAAGCACATTGTACATTAAACATTCGAATGTACATATTATGAACATGTCAGGTTGATGGATAAAGCCCATTAAGAAAAGAAAAACAATCACGGATTTTTTGACATTTTGAAAAACGCCATGAAGGCTTAAATCCTGTTATTAATGATGTTTTTGGTATAAAAGTTGAATTTACATTTAAAAAAATCATTTTAATAATTCTATTCTATTGGTTTCTTGGACGATGCATCAATTGATTGCATTTGTATAATGTATAATTGTATAATGATAATATATTTATTTTACAAAATATTTTTGCAAACGCCACGTTCAAATGAAAAAATACGACACATTAAGAAAAAAATAATCGATCTACCATCTGACGCACGTATATATTTTTTGACTTTTCAGATTTTAGGTAAAAATCATTTTAAAGATCTATCCATACTATCGAGCTGCTCGCGGTCCGTTTACGCTCCAGTAAAATAGTATGTATTCTTCTATACCATACTGTGATACTCGATCCACAGAAAAAGCAGATTTTCGATGAAGTTTCAGCATCAGCAATATGACGGTTCATAGGCTGAATCACGTTTCTCTTTCCTCGGTGGCCCTGGTGGATCCGCACCTGCACAACACATTCATGTGCTAAGTTAGAGGACATCAATATCAAATAAACATTTGATATTAAATATTACACCCTCTCCCCTACAGTCCCTACCCCCCCCCCCCTAATAAATTATAAATTAAAATAAATATAATTAAAGTCACTGTCTATACCTTCTTAGTGCACCAAATGTTTTGGAAATACAAGAAAGAAAGATAGCATCAGAATCTTGATTCTGATGCTATCTTTAATTCAACCTCAGTAATTCCAAATAACATTAGCAAAACAATAAACCTAAATTATAGGTAGTTAATTTTTTTTAAATAGAGATGCTAACACGGAATACACGTCGTATACATAAATATTCTTACTATTCTCAAAATAAGCTAAACGCTTGTGCTATGAGAATAGGACTGACTTGATGGTGTCCTGGAATGGGGCTCAAATCACCAACCACCAGATCACTAGACGAGCGTCATGACCATTACACCAAAAATTAAATAGTAGAGGTCCAGAAAATCTTTGGTGAATGAGTGTAACTCATGCTGTCTTCGGAATTTGGTGGGACTGTACGGGCATTATTATATCATATAATACGAGGATAATACGATAATACGATGACAACACAAAAGGACAGTACCGCGTTAGCTCATAACCCAATTGAGAAACGAAATCAAGAAGAAAAGGTCTGGAATGTTTGCAAATGACGTCGTTTTCCACCTGGTCAATGCAGGAGCAGCGGTGGCTCTGCGTATTAGTACGAGCCGTTCGCTATGCTCACCTGACACAGCACTGCATCTCTTGCCTGACCTTAAAAAATATCTCGGCGGGAAAAATTTACTCGTAGTTTTGCTTTTGCTATGTATAAGTAATTTCAAGACCTCGAGGAATCTTTTTATAAAACTGGTATATCGACTTTAAAGCATCGTTGGGAAAAATGCTATCAGTTTCAAGGAGATTATAATGAAAAATAAACATGTTTCTCTACTCGAGGCTGCGAAATTTTCGTCCTACCCTCGTATACAGAGCAAATGAAACAGCGATCAAGGTTAAAGAAGAACTTACATGGACCGAATGCGGTACGCAAATGTATAGCAAAATAAATAAAACAACAACAATCGACAAGAGATAAAATACAAGAATACAATAACACTCGTGGGTACCTTTTAACCCTTTCTTCTTTGTATAATTTTAGTTAATTTAAAGGGAAACTGATGCATCACATCAGAGTGATGGGTCAGTTTATCTTTTAATGAACTTAAATTTTTTTAATAAAGCTACATTAAAAAACAATTATGTACTATATTTTTTCGAAGGAAGCAAACATTTGGTGGTTAGACATTATAATTAAATAAATAAAACTAATTTAGTTAAACACCACTTATATTTATTTTCAAATCAAACCAGGTTTCGCTACGACCGTAGCTTCTTCAGGGAGAATCTTAACTTATGATTCTCTTAAGTGGTGTTTAACAATAAGTGGTGTTTAACTAATTTAGTTTATTTATTTAATTACTATATTTTTGTTTACAACACGTCAATTTTAAAATTAAATTTTTTAATATTAATTACAATCTTTTGTTTTTTTCAGTAAAAGGTTCAAGTGCAATGTTTTGTTTGCTTACTCAACGTTTGGAATCTCATCCTCACGCCTTAGGATATATACATTTATTTTATATATTTTATATATTTTATATAATAGCTAGATAATGCATTAAAAATGTTTCTTAATAAAATATTTTTAATCTAACAAATTAATCTCCGTACTGTAAAGCACAACATTGCACAGCATAACTAAATACAAACAAATACCCACGCGAAGTGTGCTACCTACCACGGTGCAATTTTTTCTCTGCCACTTGCAGGCATCTAACCCGTGAATAATGTCGGTACATTTACATGTCGGTTCTTAAAGAATAAGTATTTATTCATTTATAAGAAAAAAAAGTATAAAGAAGCTATGGACGTTACACGAAATTACGTGTATATAAGAAGAATGTCCGCTAAAACTCTTGTTAACATTTTCATGTGTGCCTTAAATATTTCTTACTTCTCAGATTACGCTTATAATTTCGTGGCATAGCTTATCAGTGAGACAAATACAGTATAATATATTATCTTAAATGAGAAAATAAATTTTTAAGCAAACAATTTCCATTATATTGGAAAGACATCTCGCAATTTCAATACTAGAATCAAATTGCATATGAGGTGTCTTAATCACAACAATTTTTCCAAATTTGCAAACCACCTCGTAGAAAATAATCATAAATTTGACTCAAAAACAGGGGTGAAAATATTAAATAATGGTTTAAAATTAAATAATTTAGAAATTTTTTACATTAGGGAAGCGGTGAATAATAAAGCACCTCTAATAAATAACCTAATCAATTTTCCATACAGTCCTTTGTTCAATTTAATTTTCACAAAAGATTTGGTAACACCCACTTTAGACCCCGCCCCCTCTCACTCTCTCTCCCTCGTAAATTCCTGATCATTCTCTAGGCTAGTTAGTGCATGATGGTCCTTGACAAGATGAAAGCGCATGTGATAAATATTGGTACCAACACAATGGTCGTGGTGTATAGTGTTGCGAACATAGTAGTGTAGTGTTGGTCCTGACGAAGAGACGGGTACGTCTCGAAACCGGTAGACCTAAAATCTGGTAGTAGTTTATACTAATTTAACTATCACCCTGTTGTAATGTCTAACCACAAAGTTAATGCTTTAAATATTAATAGTAAATATGAATATATTTATCCCAATGTTCAAAACTCCAGATTGAAAAAATATTTCTCTAGTGAATGAATAGAAATTGTTACCTCACTGAAAGTTGCCGGCCAATGAACAACTTTAGTTTCTATTTCAAGTGTCAAATCATTCAATTGTGTCGGATGTAAACCTAAAAATGAACAGTTGTACCCTTAGGAAAGGGGCGCCGATTTTTTGTTGTTATACAGTAGCGAGCACAAAAGGGTGTTCATCCTTAAAATTTATTGATCCCTTCTCACTTCAAATTACAAAGAAACAATGTTTAAACAAGAAAAATAACGAATACCTTTTAACTGAACTAAAAATATTTCAGGGATTGTTTTTAGTATTTCTTATACTTTTTTGTAAAAAAATAATTAGTATAATAATATTTTTTTCACCACCTACATTTTAATTTAAAATTTTATTTGTTCCATTTTTATTATTGTTTCATTATTAGCTAAGAAATACAAAAATAATTGGAATGTTTTTGGTCCTCCTTAATTTTTCATCATTTTATTTCAAAACGTTTTGGCATTAACCAAATTTTGGAGATAATCTTTTGAAATTTTCTCAAAATACCCATTTTCAATAATTTAATTGAGGTTTTCCCTTGACGAAGGCTTCATTACATTTATTACAATGGCCATTTTATGCCACAACTTCTATATAAGATTCAGGTCAGGACTGTTTCCGGCCCAATGCAGTGTTACTATCCCATAATTTTTCATAAATTCTTTGATCTAAAAATATTTTATTTTTGTAAATATCGAAATATACTGTTAGAAAAAATAATACTTACAGTTTGTGGTCGATGGCACAGCGCAGTCATCTTGGAAAATGCACTCAGTAATAAGGGACAATGCATTACAGACGATTTGAATAAAAAGTCTTGTAAATTTTTTAATTGACTTCTGCATTCACAGTTCCTTTACCTAATGAAAGCTAATTTTTCCACTTCGTAAAGAGAAAACATCCTCAGATCATTAGTCCAGCAGGATGTTTGGCTGTTGGCTGGAGAAACTCCTCGCTTAAACGTTCTCCAGATCTCTGTCTCATGTACTGAATTCCATTTGAACCAAAAAAAATAAATTTGTTCTCATTAGAGAAAATAAGACGTCGCCACTTCGTTTAATTTTAATTTTTATATATTTATCGCTAATTCTAAGCGACAGGCAGGGAGGCAGGCATTTTTTTTTAGTCAAAAGTGGCTTTCTTGATAGATTCCTCGCATGGAAACCGCTGTCCCGGAGTCTTCGGCGTTTAGTATGGACACTCGCTTGCAAACCACCAGCATGGATAAATTCTGTCTTCATTGATTCAAATGTGCTGTAGATATATATGTAGAGCACTTTTGAATCGATTCTGTAAACAAATTGCTTCGACAGCCGATGTTTTGCGGAAAATGTATTTTTGTCTCCGATACTTTTTTCGCTGCAGATATTTTGAATCTTTATTTTTTTTAAATAAGATTAAGTACTTAAGTCTAACTATACATCCAATTTGTCGTGCTTATAGCTCTGGAACTCTTTTTAGCAATGCTCAAGTTAATATTGATTTTTTTGTAATATTTTTGCCATCCTTCACAAATAATAAAAATAGTAGGTTGATAGTTACGATTAAACTGGTCTCGATGTTTAAGTGAGACAGGTAGAAAAAAACGGGTACAAACAATAAGTTCTTAGAACTCATGTATGAACCTTCACTAATCCATTTTTAAAGGGTGGACACATTTCTGTGCTCGCTACAGTATATAAATTCAATTTAATTGCTTTACTTTTATATTTGATAGGTTAAATTTTACTATGCCTGTCTCACTAGAGAGCTCTGTGTTGAGACAGACAAAGTTTACGATTATAACTTACTTATATGCAAATATATTTTATACAAATAAGTTTAAAAAAGATTTATCATCGCCTACACTCAGGCATATGTAAATATACCCTAATACAATATGTTACCTGCATGAAATTTAAGTTCTCAATTTGTTTGGATGAGTTTCCCAATAACTGGACGACTCATCTCTTTTACCCAAATTTTAATTGATGTTTTTACATTTTTCGGATTATTCAATTGTGATACCCTTTCCAGCATTGTATTGTATAGTTTCGGGCCTATGTGTTTAAAGTTTCTTTGTCCATCTTTGTTTCTGCGTGTATGAATAGTATTTTGGGTGTGTGTGAAATAAATTTAATAAATATTATTTATATTTTCTAGTAGGTCTTTTGGACTAGTGGGTTAGTAAGACATCGACCCACCGCAAAAAGATCGTGCAACACAAAAGTGTAATAAAGCCGTTTCTTATAAATGGTCGGATACAATTTAAAATAACACTATGTAATATACAAAATTAAACTCTTCGAATGTTAGATGAACAAAGAAGGTGATTCTTACAGCATTTTCCCCGCTAATTCCGAATCTGCTTCTAAATTTTCCTAGCACGTAAGATTTTTGATTATAATACGATCGAAATTTCAGAATTATTATTTTTTTAAGGAATACCTAATCTAGGCACATAGTATATTTCTATTTGACTTCCGCCTGTATTTCATCGCTGGCTCGTTTCTTTTAAAGGCTCAGTAGTCCACAAGCACGCTTTCTTTCCATTTTCTGTTTCGACGAATTGAAATGTCCACGAATTAGAGATTTAAATATAAGGCTAATTACTAGCTATAGAACTTTATTGTTTTTGCTCGAATATATTGATACAAATGATCCTCATTACGTGCGGAACTGGCGCTTATTCCCGGTTACGGTTCGGCTTCAGCGGCGCGTGGCGTGGGCAGTTGAAACACCGCGGGCGCGCTGTTACGTCCCCGGTGAAAGTGGTAAGGCCGCTGGTCACACATTTAGCTCCGGGCGCAGTCGCGGCGCGGCGGCTGGAAGGAGACCCGCAGGAGCCGGCGGGAGCTGTCTCGACACTCCGCACTCAACACGAATATCTTCACGGACCGCGGGGAGCGACGGTCGAGGAATGCGGTCAGCAGGTCGCCGCCGGGCAGCGCACGCGGCCGTGGCTCTGAATGACAAGTCGGCTCCCGCGCCCGCTCGCCGGCGGGGCGCCTCGCGAGCGGCTGCCGGGAGCGGCCGCGAGCCGCCGGTCCCTCCCCCGGGGCGCGGGGCCGCCGGCGCCTCGCCCCGCCGGGGCCCGTCCCGCCGCCCGCGAGACTCCGCGTGCGGCCGCAGTGTCGTGCGCGCGCCTGTTGCGCTGTCCGCGAACGGCGTCCCAACTTTTTAACCCGCTACTTGAATTCGTCAATTTTGGGGTCTTTTTTCGTTTATCGCGATCGCGAGGATCTCCGCCGTAGCTATATTCGCGGCGCCTTATTTCGCCGCGCGGGAGGCAAAGTTCGATTCTCGCGTTGAATTAGGAAACAGGTGGTTTTATAAAGCATTTAGAGCTGGAAGTCGTCGACAGTCCGCGGTCAGTGGTCAGTGCGGAGTGAGGAGTGTGCCGCGCGCCCGCATTCTCCGCTTCAGCGCTCAGCTTGAATTCGCTTACGAATCTGAAATATTGAGTCGTCGTTTTAAATTACGCGTTTATTCATTTCTGATGATAATCGTGTTTTGTAAAAGTATATTTAATTAGCGAAAATTTCGTGAGTTTTTTCGACGGTTGTCGTGTTATAATTTCACGCGATTTTCGGTAAGTTAATTTTTCCTCGTTATATTTTTTATATTGCGACCACCTCAGCCGTCAAAAATGTGTTAAATATTGTCCCGATAGTTTATTCATAAATTTATCTTATATGTGTGATCTACCTACAAGACGGAAGGACTGCTAGATCCTAGCTTGAGGAGTGTTATCGAACTATGTTCACGTTGGCCACCATCCAGGCTGGAGCTCGCATTCCCCAACATTCACGCGAATTTCACTTCCATATTCATTCATCGACAATGTGTGTTTATCTCTGGATATGTTACTAGTTCCACCAGGGTCAGACCCGAATTCAGAGTCAATACTTAGATGATTTAAAGGTTTAAGACATGCCTTAAACGCGTCATTTTCAGTACATTTTCAGTACTACACTTTTATGGCGTACCTTAACCTTTAAATCATCTAAGTATTAATTCTGAATTCGGGCCTCAGAGATAGAAGCAGAACATACGTATAATGCATTAGTACATCGTATTCTGATTAAAGCGTTATTATCCGGAAATACGGAAAAATATGACCTCATTATGTTGTCAAATGGGAAATTCTCTTCTTTACGCCTAGTTCCGCTCTTAGAGAGGCTTCATTTTCTTAGTCTTTAATAATAAATAAAATAAAAATTCTCTATTAATATTATTATAGCGTTATTATCCGGAAATACAGAAAAATATGACCTCATTATGTTGTCAAATGGGAAATTCTCTTCTTTAGATAAGCTAAAAACATTAAGTGCTTTTAGTTTATCTTCAATATCTGTATTTTTTTAATCTTTTTAACTTTTCTGTTTGTTTACATTTTTTTCGTAATCTATTGCTCTGAAACAGTGATAACTATATACATACTTCCTAAATGAAATCCTAATTAGATATTTAATTGATGAATAAGTTTAAAGTGGAAACCTACTTTTCAAGATATGTAATAGGATATTGGATGGATGCAATGTTGACAATGGACCCAAATTTATTTATTTGTATAAGTGAGCACATAGCCATTTGTTTAATTTTTCAGTGAATTTCATTATTATTTCTTAGTTTTATCTAAAATATATCCACTGTCTTCTTAACTAGACCGAGGTCTATGGTAAAGGAGTCAGGTTTATCCGTTGTGTCCAACGTTGGAATCTAAACAGTAACAATATACTCTAAATAAGTTGCAATGTAATTTGATTTTTGATTTGTTAGTATATATTGTATCCTGACGAAGGGAAACATTGCCCTGTAATTGCGAGTAATCAAGAACTTCATCAATAATATTTTAAAAATATTTTTCAAATAATTTAGGAAAACAAAAAACAAATGACATTATTCATTTAGATATTTTGACATATATAAAAATACCCTGCTGATGGAAAGGTTTTTCTGAAACATATAGGTGTAATTAATCAAATAATATAAGTAGATATGTGCATACAAATAATACAATCAATTTTTTTTTTGATAAGTTATTTTTTTAAATTGACAAGTCACTTAATTCGAATTAAATTAAAACACTATTCTTGAAATCACACTGTTTCGCAATTTATCACTCGCTTATGTACTCTTTATTATCGCTGGGTAACACTTATTTAACACTCGTTAAAACATTCTATGCAATTCTCGCAAATAGAAATCGCACTTATTTTTTTTTTTTTTTTTTTTTTTTTTTTTTTTTTTTTTTTTTTTAAAAAAATAGAGATGTGAACACGGAATACGTGTCACATCAATATTTTTACTATTTTCAAACTAAGCTAAGCGCTTGTACTATGAAAATAGGACTAACTTGCTAGTCTGGAGTGAGGATCGAACCCGCAACCTTTGGATCACGAGGCCAGTGTCCTAACCACAAGACCAACAAGCTACTCGTTTTTTTTCGCAACTATTGGTAATAACTCGCTCGATAGTTATCGCCCCGAAATTCCGCGACTGACCGCACCGGTCGTTGTCCAAGGCTCATATCGCACCGATCGAAATGTCAACTTTCCCGCAACATCTCTCGCCGCGGCCTAGACCCGCTATTTATACTCAAACGCTGGTTTTTCTCGAGAAGGTTATTTTCCTTTTTAGTGTTTAGGAGAAGGTTCCCATCGCTTCTAGGTTGTTCCAGGCTTCCAGTTCCATTCTCGAATGTTGTAGATAATTGTAGGCTGCTCTAGAAGGTACTAGAGGCTTCTTATCTCATCGTCTTAAGGCGATCTTATTGTCGTCATTGACATATTAGGAGGAATTACGTTTTTAACAGTATTTTAAGGGAAAAGGCGTTCGTTAACAATTGTTTGTTTATGTAAGGTTATTGCCAAAATCTAAAATTCTTCGATTAAGCACTAGTTTATAATGCCTAGGGTATGCTGTATAAATTTCACCTTAATCTTAAATTTAAACAGAAAGTAGTGTAATTTTTGTGGTTGAATTTTAAGGAATGAAAAATCGAAAATTATACAAATAAATGGAACGCGGGTGGGTTAAATTAAAGAGGTTATAATACATAGAGGCTAAGTAAGCCGAGTTTTGTGTGGCAACGAGTGAAGCTCTCAAAGTGTCGACCCGGGGGGTTGTGACGCGTGGGATACAAAGATTCGTCAACCTTCGACAGCTCTCGCAAATACCAGGATATAAAGGCGATCCTTTTGTCAACAGCTTAAGTCAATTTTTATTCGAATCTCATTTTTAAAAAGTTTCCTTGCTCCTTCTGTCAACATATAGAGCAGGGTTGCGCCAAATACTTGATAGTTTGTAACTGTCATCTCTATTGAAATTGGGATGTTTGTGTATTTCAATGGACTCCCTCACTAATCTGGGTATAATCTGGGTATGGTTCTGTTAATAAGATTTTTGTCTTGTCAAATCTGATGAAGTGACAGAGATTCCCTTTGGATGCATGTTCGCAGATTGCCAATGTATCGGAGTTGTTGTTTTTAATTGCTCCAATGTGTTCCTTCAATCGTTTTCAGCCCCCATAGTTCGAATTATTAAACCACTAAAATGAGCACTTTCTTCTAAAACGTACTGGCATGTGGCATCTACGAAGTGTCGTAAATGACTAGGTGATCGACTCGCAAGATAGTCGGGCTTGTCAACACTAAAGATTCGTGTCACCAGCAGGATTTCTTCTCTCTATATTATAACCTCTTTGGTTGAAATAGTATACTTAAACGTAAAAAATATATTTCTATCGAGGGTTTTTCTGCTTTTTACGAGGTTTTCAGTTGACAAATTTTCGTATTCGTATTTTCAGAATAATATTGTATAGGTGGCCCATAAATTTTTATTTAATAAGGCTTTTGCCTTTTTTATATGAATCTGTCTATTATATGATCATTTTACATATCACACGTGCGTTTTTATTCGTCTAATCTATATATATATAATATATATATATATATATATATATACATATTCTGTCTCTGCAAGGTCGAAAACTGAGTATAATGAAGCACTTGGTTTTTCGCATTTAAAAGGTTATATATTTTTTACCTACCTCTTATACGACACGACAGCTAACTCTGATTGACATAATTTCAAAGTCCTACACAATTATGATGGCCATAATATTATGACACGACAGCTTATAATTAATTTGAGAAGGCCGACAATTACATCCTCCTCCTTTTCTATCAAGTTTTCACTTTAGCCATGTTTACGTCAAAATGACACACACGAGTGTTTATTTGAATCGCACGTAGTTTATTCTTTTTTACTTATTTATCTTCATTTTGATACATGTCATAGGAACAGGAGCCGCTCATCTCACTAGAGGGAACCTGTGCCGAAATGAGATGAGTTTACCTATTAGACTCAAAATTGTAAAGTGAATATCCAACCTTGAATTTAAAGCATAAATTTTTGCGTTTTCCACCAATCGAACAACCCGTTTTCGCAAAAATCTATGCTTTAAACAACCTGTTCTCAGTGCGTTATATAAGTGCGAAACATCTGTATTGTTATGAGCCGCCGAGACATTCAGATCCGAATGAGTTTATTTCTGTCAGTATCAAGCGGATAGTGACTTGTTAAAATTGTAATAATAAAATATTCAAAATGTCGGGGCCATCATGTGAAACACTATGTTATGAATAGAATGTATCAAACGAATGTATCTATGTTTCTCAGTTTATTTATCAATAAATAAAATCATAATTTATTGCGCCATTAATGTAACAATGTTCACCACTAACGCTACTAAGACGCTTGATGGCGTTATTTTAACAGCCTTATCTCGCAGCCAAAACGTCGCTTACTAAACTAAAACAACCAGTTAGCGGTGTTTACATGCCAACACATACATACTACGATTTCGCGATAATGTTATTTGTTGTGATAGTTAAATGTAAAACGTAATTTTGTGAAAAACTGAAGCAAATTAAGTAGAATTTTAGCAATTAGAGATCCATAGGGATCCATTTGTATTAAGAGAAACGATGAGTTCATTCATATTGTAATGCAATAATATAATAAACTGTAGATACGTTACAAGTGTGAAATCGTGGCAAGTCAAAAAGAAGGTAATTGCCTTACTTGCATTCGTTATCGAACATACCTTCTTCCTTGATTGGACGCGACGGCACGCCGAAAAAAGAGTCAGAATATCGTACACTATTGTAAGAATGAGTATGTTATTTTAGTCACCGTGACTTCAAATTACCAGATTTTTCTTCATTTGCTACATTTGAAATCAGAATAGTATGGGAATAACGAATACGTCAATGTTGTTATGTGTGCTAATGTAAAAAATAATTTGTTCACAGTTTTTATTGATTTCGCAATATTTTTTGTTGCTGTGACTAATTAATGTAAAGCTAAAATTCAAATATTAAAAGACCTTAATTTTTGTCGGGTTATAGTTAGTATCAATATATTTTTATTACTTTTATTGGGGGTTCGCTTGTACACATTAATATATATAGTAGGTAGGTATCTCAGAATTGCTGGTTTAGTGATTATGACTCGTGATCTTAACGTCTGTAATATAACGTCAGCGAGGTGGCAAAAATGAATGCCAGATGCAAACGTTAGTATGAAGATTGAAGAAAGATACAGATTGTGGGGATTAGAAACCAAAGCTCCATTATCCGATGGACGAATTTTAGATAAACGTTTTTGTAACTGATTTTAAAGTCAGAGCGGAGATTATAATTTTAATAAAATGCTTCTGAAACACACAAACTTGCTGTAAAAAGAGTTATTAATTGTGAAATTGACACTCTTTGCCAGATAATGATATTCAAACACGTCACCCTATACTCTCGTCATATGTGCGCTTTTGTTTATAATCCCCTCATTTAATTAAATTATCGGTTTAATCATTTCATTTACAGAAAATAATATTGCTTGAAAATAAATAAACGTTCAGTAAAAATGTCAAGAAGAGAACCGCCGGAACGAGAACGGTTTCGCCATGGAGCAGACTTGACCCAGTGCGCGGCCAGCCCGGCCCGTCCTCCGTGCCTGGGTTAGAACAATATCGCCCGTCCCCTCTTCTGCGGAACAATCCTTTTTTTTTCCTAAAATAGGTTTTATTTATATTATTATTTTTATTGGTATCAATCGTTCGAAACGAGATTCTAGAAATGTATCCGAGACTTGTGCTTTCCGTGCATATCATCACCTTTTATCGTACTCGAGCTTCAATCCGATTGTGAAACCGATTGAAATAATCGCATTCTAATTGTGCACACGAAACAAAACTTTTTGATATTAGATTTTCGCCAAAGTGAGCTCCTCAACGACCACCAAAAAGTTCCTGATGATCTCGATTCACTTCCATTAAATTTGTCAGAGTTGGCTCCATAAGTCGATTGCCCTCTTCATATCTCAACCTTGCCGTCCCTAGTAAAAATATTTCTCAAATATACAAACTCGTTCACTCGTGCAAAGTTCTGATGTAATGGTAAACAATCATCTCTTACCATTACATATAGTCACTCTTTTGCATCTCTCAAACACCACTTTCGATTTGCGATTTGAATTTGTGGTGTCAACAATCAGTTTCCCCACGCGTTTTGACTAGCGCCGAAATTCCCACGGAGAATCAATCGGGCGAGAAGAAACACGCACACTCAAAAGCGCGGATGTCTGTGTTAACATACAGATAAGATCGACATCGGAGATTAGAATAGATAGATAGTGCCGACCTGGCGCGTCCCGCTCTGCATACAGGAGAATAAAAATGAAAAATGCAAAGGCGAATTCTCCTGAGGACACAAATCTCACGCAGACAAAGGAATAGAAATATGCTGACGGCTCCTTTCGCACACAGGTTTTTTGTACATGTCGCTACACCAAAATCGGCATATAAAAGACGTGGTGGCGAAGTCCCAAGTTAGTTCGTTACATCGTAATCACAACGTCACGCTGCTCGGCGACCGCTACCCGTAACTCCACCTCGCTGCGTAGCACGTCTCCAGTCTGCCGCCGCAACGCTATCATCGTCATCGCTTCACAGCCCTCGCAACATACATCGGCGCCCAATATCTCCAGCTTGCAGTACCATCATTATCATCAATCTCACTGCGATACACCGCTTACATCCGTCGTCCACCAGCATCTCCAACTTCCTAACACCATTCTCTATATTCTAACGACCGCTCTTCGCTCCCGTTATCTAACAACACTCGAAGACCATCACTCGTCAACACCACAGGGACCCCGGTTCGTCGACCTGAAGCAGCCAGCTGACGACCGAGAAATCTATCAAAGTTAAATGATAAACACATCTGTAGTCTCGCCGAGTACGAATAAAATTCATAAAACTAACCATGGCTTTCTTCTCATCAGCTGTTCCCTGTACAACATTTATAAAATAGTGGGCTATCCGCGGACCTCGCATTCCCTACATCAGGTGACCCACGACGTGAATCATCCCTATATCTGGTGACCCCGTACGCAAGAAGTGCAAGAGAAGGTTGAAGGTAGTCTCGCCGAGTACAAATAAAATTCATAAAACTGACCGCAGCTTTCTTTTCATCAGCTGTTCCCTGTACAACATTTATAAAATTGTGAGGATCCGCGGACCTCGCATCCCCTACGAATTCATCATTTTCACTCTCCATGCATGCACCGGACATTTAAGCCATGGAGCACTGTAGATCAGCTTCACTATTAGCCACTAATACTGCATCGTCTGCATACAGCAAGCAGGATATGTGTTCTCTCTCTTATTTATAATTCCTCCAGTTCTTTCATACGATTATCCTATTATGTTTAGGTTGAAAAGTATGGGTGATATTGCGCATTCCTCTTTGACACTTTTTGTAAGTTCAAACCGTGATATGAATGCCCCATTAATTCTTACACAAGCACTACTTCCCTCATACACGGAAACAAATGCCGGATTGAGCTTACCTTCATCCCGTACTTAGACAAAACCTTCCATAACTTCCGTCTTATCACTCTTTCATGTGCCTTTTGTAGATCCACAAAGACACATAAATTTTGATTCGCTATCAAATACTTTTCCATCATCGGGCGTAGTACGAAAATTCGATCCATGCATCCTCATCCACTCATAATAGCTCTTTTTACATCCCAGACTTTTTTATTTCGCCATCTTCCTGACTTTCTATCAAATCCCCGCGCCGCTTGCGCGCATATGAGTTTATGTAGCGTGGGGAGGATGACTACTTTAGCATAAAAAATATTGGGTGGCAAAAGTGTAGGGCCGATAAAGGAGCTATAGGGCCGATAAACGGCTCTGGGTCTGTGGTGGGTCCCACTTCACAGACTTTCTAACGAAATTCCTCCACACAGTTTGTCAACAGAATTCAATAGGCTAATGATTCTATAGCTTGTGCGACCATGCGCGACCCCTTTCTTTTGTGCAGAGTCAAGATAACAGCTCCTCTCCGATCCATTGGAGTGTAGCTCTCCTCTAAATATTGGTTGAAGAGCCCGTGGAGCCACAAGAGAATTACTGCCCACCACCCTTAATTTACTTGGCAGCAATATTGTCATAAAAATGTTCCCAGATTTTCACGGCCGTTCAGAATCTTGTGTATATAGTTTTCTGGGATATTCTGCCATACTATATCTGACCTCTGGCAAATCCCATTGCGGATCCCTCTCAGCTTTAGCATTCTTCGTGTGCTTCAACGCTCTATAACTTTCTTGCAAATTTATCTCATTCACACTATTGTCATCGTTCGCATGCCCAGCCGAAAGAATCCTCACTTATATTCCCATTACTCATCCGTTTTTTAAAAAAATACCTTTCATATTTTATTCCATTTCTATTTATTAGCATCTTCCCATTATTTGAATTTATTGCCTTCACACTATCGCTTTCGAAAACACTTCGACTCTTTTTAAGTTCCTTCCAAAAGATCTTGACATTCTCCTGGAAATTCTTAGTTAATTTAAGACTCTTCCTTCCTCAAACGCTCCTTTGTTTCTTACACAACATGTTTGAATTTTTGATATTGACATCTTACATACACCATACATGTCTTTCGGTTGCCTGAAACAATTGACTTATACATTATTTTCTGCCAGTAGATTACACCACGCTCTTTTCTTCACATTCAAATGTTTCCTTCTTTCTTCATCCACCGTACATTATCTTTCTTCCTCCGTTGGACAGCCACACTGCACACTTTATTGGCTGACTTACACAGACTCGCTTTGATATGCTCCCAATATGCACTGTCAGTATTAAGTGTATCTATACATTTTTCATTCAATCTTTCAACGATTTGCTTACATAAATAGTTGATAAACTTGTATGCATTAATACGCTAAGTCCCATATTAGTAACGTTTTATATGATGTATAGATAATTTATAATTTTCAGTTTTTGACATATGATAGATGAAGATACAGAGAAACGGCCTGGATGAAAACCGAAGAAGAATATATAGACCCCAACAGCCTACCTAGGCAATAAGTTGGGACAGTGCAAAGAAGAAGAAGAAGAAGATACATGAAGTTGCATACATAAAGAATTAGTGTGTTTGGCTTAGGAAATCGTAACATTGTATTAATGTAATTTTCTTTTATGTAAAGGGCTCGCTCATAAGCCGTAACAACGATTGGTCTTGTGCGCTTAGATAAATGTTGGATCCCTTTAGGAACGATGAAAACAAGTTGTAAGAACTCGGGTAGGTACTTACTGATTACATAAACGAATGACGACAAACGTTATTATTTCATGATATTCTATTTATTCGCAGAATGAGTAGATACCTACTTATACAAGTTTCTATCGAGAGAGAGAGATACACATTATATCTAGAGCTGCACACGCACTGCATAGAACTGCGCTGCACGCCGCTTGTTCGTTACTTGTCATTCTTCAACTAATAACTAATAAGGTATTTAGTAACCGTAGAAAGCGCGCGAGCAAACACTTCAATGTAATGTGCTCAGAGTGATATAACAAAGTTATGTGAAGATTTTCTTTGACATACATTGGTACAGGTAGGAAGGTGGGTACATCGATGTCCTAAAACATCTAAGCAACGAAAATATTTTTATGTATATTTTTTAAATAATGATATATTTCATAAATATATATGCATTAGGCACGTTGTTGTGTTTATAAAATACAAGCGATCCGTACCCTGCGTTGCTCGGGTAAAATATTTAGTTAAAAAGAAGTTTGTGGGGGAGAAGTTATCATTGTTTTGCAAAACCTATAAATACTAAAAATGTTTCCATTTAATCCAGGCAGGATGGGATGTCTGGGAGAGGAATGACTGTACGTATTCTCGTCAGAGTTGTAAAATGCAACTAAGAAATACTTGGTTCAGTTCGGTATGATTATTCGGTGTACGATTTCATTTTGTTTTTGGAACACTACCTTAGAAAGAAAATCATTCGATTTCTGTGTCAAAAAAAACATGGACGAAAAAATTTAAATTTAAAATCCCTTTTAAAAGCATAAAAAATCATTCAATATTAATATCCCTCAAAAGATACCCTTGCCTAACGTCACATATGTTACCGTCACATATTCCGAGTCCTAAAGAATAAGTATGCAAAATAGGGAGGAGAAGAAATGTCATCATCTTTACCGCCTAGTTCTAAATACTGAGCATGCTTTTGGGTCAGATCTGTCAAACGGTGTAGATTTGTATAGAAAATATATCGCAGACAAGGAGCGTGGTATGGGGTAGGGGAGAAATGTTGTCTTTGTTACCCGCCGGGTACTTAAGAATAAGTATGCAAAATTTGATTCAGATCTGTCAAACGGTGTAGATTTGTATAGAGAACAGACAGACATATAGACATTGAGTTTTGTAGGTATAGATTGACAACACTATTTTTAATAGATTTTCATCATTATCGTGTTAGGTTCATTTTCTTCTTTATCATCACTTCATTATCAACACTATCGTTACAACTATCGCTTTTGAAGTATGTATAATGTACTATTATGTGGTCTTCGTACATTAACAGGGCATGGATGGCGATCTTTTTTCCACAAATGTCATAATAATAGAATTCATATGTCACATAATAAATATAATAATGTGAAGAAAAAACATACGAATTAGATTTGATTAAATTTAGAAAATAATATAGTTATAATTATTTTCAAATAAAATAGAAAATAATAAAATTTACAAAATTCATTGAAAAGTTATTAAAATTCTGATGCCAAATTACTCATTTGTAATTTATAACTCCACGCTTCTAATTCTGAACGTGTCTAGTCTAGCTGTAGTCTTATCTCTACGCAGACTGATTTAAATAAATGACGGTAATCGTACGTCAACACATACTTATGGATATTTTAACGAAAGACGCCCCGTTTTTATACAAATAATTTTATAGTGATAATGGCCATGGTACTGACTTTATTGTTAAGATATACATAATTAATGTTCATAATATATACAGGATGTCTGTAACTAGTAGCAAAACAAATATTTTTGTAATTTCTACAAGGTTTTAATCATTTTATTTGACTTGTATCAAAATGAATGAACTTTTGATATTCGATAGAAGTTACTGTAGCGATAGTCCAACGTTTTACAGAAAATAAATCATAAATATTGAGAAAAAAATGCAAGCTTTGTAAAGAATTCTTTATTTTCAAAATTGAATGAAGAAGACTCCCGATGTTTTTGTTACTAGCTACGAGGCACCCTGTATATATGAGAAAATTGAATCGAAATCGTAAGGTGCCTCGGATCAAAGATAAATAATTGGTCTAGAACCAGAAATATTACAGAGCGAAATAGAAAACGCAGCAAAAATGAAACAACCGTCAAGTCAGTCACCAGGCGCCGATCGAACTGCAATCTGAGCGGAACATATAGAGTGCACAGCGGTGACACTTCAGTGACTGGCCTTATTCTCTCACTACAATCGGAGATCAACAAAGTCGGTCCCGAGTCTATAAATTATATTTAGGATCTCTATATATACATACGTACCGATTCCATGGGGATTAAAGTCGTTAAACTCAGAGAAGAGAGGGCGCTTGGTGGGCAGAAAAGTACACAAGAGATTCTAAACAACATTGTACAGAACGCATAGACAATGCTTAAACAAACTGTCAACACTAATTATACCTATAGCGTTAATCTTCGTAATGTTTGAGAGCAAAAAATGTCCATACACGTTCCCGTCAGTACAAGTATCAAAGTAAGTAGGGCTTTTCTCGTGTATACTAAAATATCTCATTTATCAGCTGCACCATTATATTCACACGTATTAAATTTATATTGTATTGTCAGTAACGAAAACAAAATATCAAAAATAATAAAACGTCAACCGCTGTCAAACATAGCAAATAGTGAAGTATAGCGTGATGCGATGAGCAAAATCGCGCACGCATTTGAAGACCCCGTGGCAAGAAGTTGTTAACTAACATTTTTGTCAAAAATGTGTTAATAAGCCGTCTAAACTAAAGTTTGTAGGTACGCTCTTTCCATTGGAAATAAGTTCAAAACTTAAAAATAATTAGAACATGTTCAAATCATAGGGATGAACATGTTAACTACACTTTTTCATAAAAACCAAATCAGTTACTAATGGCAAGAACACGTTATCTTCAATAATAACATGTTCATGCCATCTGCCATTCTGAAATTAACACGTTCTTGCCTTTTAATTTGATTGGAATAGGTCAACATAATTTTTACTCTGGCAGTATGTCATATATTTGTACTTATATATTATTTTTCAATAATTTTAAATGGTAGATCATACCATGTTTTGTATTATTAATTAATATGCCAAGTATTTTGTAATTTTGGATAATGGATGGTAAAAACGCATAGCATTTGAAGGGTTCTTTGATGTTCGTGTTTTACCAATTTTAAAAAGCTATTGAAAATTAGTTCCAGAGTCGAAAAAATGGTTGTTAACTACATTTTATAGGGAAAAATAGTATATTTTTCAAGTTAGTATATTTTTATTTTTTTGTGCATTAATGCATTTTTTTTACTTTGTATATACTTTTGATATTTTAGTGACATAAATCAATAAAAATTAATCTTTAATTAGCAATAAAACGTATTTTTATTGCTAATTATCTCAAAATGACTTGAATGTTAGTTAACAACTTTTTGCCATGGGCTCTTCACTTGTCTCTGAAATAGGCATAATTTCTACCTCATACAAATATTATTATATTTGTATAAGGTAGTAGTAGTAGAAATTATGCCTATAATATAATATAAAAAGAAAACGCGAGTTGTGGGTAAAACGCTTTAAAGTTTTGAACACTAAAAATCTGGTATAAAACGTTCATAAGCAAACTTTATCGGCTTACCTCACTGAATCATCAATGCCAGGTTCATAAAGGATAGGCTTGATGGCATCCAAAACATCCTCGGGAAGAGCACTGTGCGTGTGTTTGAACGAATCCAATGCATTAGGGTCGGGTAGGTATAAAAATTCAACAGGCATAAAAATACTCATAACTTCGTCAATTTTGTTCCAATTGACTTGAAATTTTGACGCAATATTCTTGAGATTATGCATTCAGGTAAAAAAATTAAAAAATCCAAAAAAATAATAATAATACCTTACCCCCCCCCCCCCCAAGGACCCTTCTTATTTTCCAGGTCTTGGTACTCCGATTATCATTTATTCTTTTATTCTTGAATCACAAAGACATAGCGCAGGTAATTGACTCATTTTATGCATGAAAGTCACAAAAATTTTACTTTGATGTAATAAATCGTCGCTGTATACATAATTAAGCCTATGTGCCGTTTTAGTACATTCTGAGATAAACGAATGAAACTGTTTTAAAAAATAATTGCACAGACTATATTTATAAAAAATATTTTAAATAATTACTAGGCAGTCTTGCCAGGTGAACGACAATGTTTTTTTTGGTATATCTCTATTATTTATAAGAAAAATTGACAAATTGATTCATTCTTTTGAGAATATATTAAACGGCACATAGGCTTAATTATATATACAGTGACGAAATGTGCTCGTAAAAAGAAGGAAAATAGTTATAAATCCCGATGGAAATTGTATTATTGATTGAAAAAATTAAAAATAATGATTTTTTTTCATTTCTCATTAAATGTCAAAACTTTTGCATCAATGGCATACCTATGTGAAAACTTGTCCGTTTCTGAAAAAAATCTTATCTCTAGATTATTCCCACAGTGATAGATAGTGCCTTAACATAATACACGTTTAATAAATAGCATATATAAAATCAAAATGCCTGTGGGATATATCATAGTTAATAAAATATTATTAATCTGTATGCAAAAATAATGCGCAACATTTTTATGGGTTTTTATAGGATGACGAATTTTTATATGCATATATTTTTTATATGTATACATCCGTGTGGGGCGGACATCGAAGAGAGACGGAATGCAGTTGTGTATTATCCGAAGGACAGATGACGTAAAGATTGATAAATGAGAAGGAACCCACAGTACAGACAAACTAATTAGATTTTAGCCATAAAATTACAACAAATTAGCGAAATGCATTCACTCGCAAACAAAGTGTAATGTTTTTTTGTTATTATTTGTTATCGTAAAACATACATCGCTCATTTTTACGATGTAATCGTAGCTGACAGAAATCCATTATACCTACTTAATAGTACCTTTACTTTGTTTATAAAAGTGCAGAAGGTGTAAAAAGTAGTTATGTTATGCGGACTAAAGAAATTACAGGGTTGCCACCTTTTACCCTGGCACTTACTAGGGTCGGCCAAATTTTAGATGGCGAAAAGTAGGCCTAAATACTAAATACGTCATCGAGTACGAAACACCAAGACGAAATTAACTTAATATCATTACAATACAACTCCAGAAATCAATTTTATTTCTGACAGATTGTCTCAAATGTGAAAAAGCCGACAAATCCTTGTCTTTTATTATATACCCTTTCCCTATTGCGATATTTACGGAAAAAGTTATTCACTAATATTAGATGTATTTAAATGATATTGTTAATTGTGTAAGCCTTGAATGAGTATAAATATGCAAAAGAAAAAATAATAAAAAAATTTCAAACCGTAAAATAAAGGAGAGCCCTTTAAGAAGCGTAACGTTGATTGTCTAATATTGTGCTAGAGTATTGCTTAGACACGCCTAGTCGGTCTGGGTCGGATAGCCCACAGGTTGAACAAGACCTGTCCAGTCCATACCAACCAGGCAGCAGTATTCCAATATATCGGCCACGATACTTAGTGGTAAACTAGGCTGCGTGCAAAAAATATGCGTGTGGAAAAGCTATGAAAAACCGTCATAAAAATAATCTCTAAAAACATATCGTGGAATGTTACCCGGTACAGGAGAAAAAATTCCACGAAATTGTTTGATGCATACATGATTCAAGAATTTTACCCGCAGGACGTGCACATGAAAATCTCCAAATCTCACAGAAAAACCTTACAAGACATGGTTTATTAAATCGTAATTGTAAGCTTTATTCAGTGTCTTCTTCATATTACTTTCCTAGTTATTTTTTACATATTACAGTCATATTAACCTCTCAAAAATGCCTGATAAAGCTCTTAAGGCTGGACATTCATTTCATAAACACGCGAATCTGTCAAATTACGTCGATAGATCACGCGCTTTCAAGTTGTGCGCGAGATGCCATCTGAGTGTAAATCGAACCACTTTCGTCACATATTTATGGTATACGTTGCTAAAACAGTAAGATTTTGATAGAAATAGATGGTTATATGTTCTTCGATTTCGTCGGCGTCAGGCGTTCCCGCGAAACTACTATATCTGTCAAAATATTTATTTATTTTAACTTTTGACAAATGATCTTATATTATTTAAATCAACTTATTATTTTCTGTAAATAATTTAAGAATCATATTAATAATTATGAACTCCTTTTTAAATCAATGCATATCGTAATATGACAATCACAAAATAATTACGACTACGTATATACCACGTTTATCAAAATGTTTATTATTTTAACTTTCAACAAATTCTCGTATTTTATTTATGTCGCATTATTACTTACTGTATAGAATTTAAAAAAACATTAATAATTCTGAATTACTTTTCAACTCATAATGTATACCGTAATGTTAAACGAAAAACAATACATATCATAGATACGCGTTGCGCATGCGCACGGCACATGTATTGTATTTTGACTCAAATGTAATCTTGATTCGAAGCTGGACTAATAGGTACTTGCAGATTGAAATAATGACACATGTTCAAAGCTAAAAAACTAACCCATAAAAACCAAGTTTTTATTTTACTCCCTTTCTTTGCAAATTCAGTTTACCATAATTTAATTAAATAATTGAATGACTGAAAATGAAACATGTCTAGACAAATATCTATGTCAAAAATCTCTAAAAATATCTCTTTATTATTGGATTTCTTCCAAAAAAACCGAAGTGTGCTATCATCTGTGAACCAATTGTCATAAATTTTCGAAATTCGTAGTGAAGTACCTATTATACCTACCGACGAAGTAATTCAAATTTTAAATATTTCGTGACGTTATCAGGCCGCCGTTGGTAGTAATCAAACTTTTGTAATGATTCCGATTTGAAAAAACCATTAAAATTTCTAAAAATCCAAAATTATACTATAATTATTAATTTTTTTAACGAAAATTTGATAGATCTTCTTGATCGTCGCCACGAGTCTGCTTGCAAAGTTTCAGCTCTATTGGATCACGGGAAAAGGGTCAAAAATCGATTCAAAGTTTTTGTTGACGGCAAGCAAGCAGACGCCACGAGTTAATATAAAGGGAGTAAAAAGGATAAAACCTTTCCACAAATACATAAAAAACCTTATTATATTGGAGATATCAATTGCTTTTGAGCGTATAATATAATAATAATTCATATAAATGTGAAATTTGGCGTAGAAGTACGATTAATAGTGAAATAAATGACAGGGAATATTCGGCTACATAAACACGTCCAGCCTCTGTCGCGGCCACCGGCATTCTGATCCATGATGCCGTTTTTCATACTTTAGAATTTTTATTTTAAAATAATATAATTAACGTGTTTTTAATAAAAAAAAAGAAGCTTTTTAATAGTGAATGAAGACTCAAAGTGCGATATAAATACAATATATCATTTAAAATCATCTTTGTATTATAAAAAGCGTTTGAAAATCATCAAAAAACGTAAAAATTTCTTGTAAATTTAAAACATTATAACTTTATTAATATTGAATATTTCTTAATTCTGTTAGTACGCATTCCAGATAAGTAAACTTTATAAATATAAAAAAACATTATGCGCACATACAAATATATATTAAATCTCTGTTTTCACAAAAAAGAGACGTCAACGCAATTCTATGCTCATCGAATTTTGGTCCCGGGCGAAGCCGGCCAACCAGCTAGTGATAAATAAAAATGTATCTCCAATGCATTCGACGCGGCCATGTTTTAAAAATGTATCCAGCGAGTTGCTGAACTTGCAAAACTTGCAAAGTAGAAAGTACGTCGCACTGCGTAATTAAAAAATCTGGCTTTAAAGTTTGTATATTTCTAATCCGTTCATGGGGCCGGAAGAAAAATGATATACTTCAAAATACTCACTATTTATTGCAACATCTGCGCTGTTCAGCGAAGCTTCTAGCGGAAAAAATTATGTCAATCAATTAATGTCAATTCGCCAAGTACAATGGCCTCTTAGCATACAGAACACGGGCTGAAAGAAGAGTGTATGGCGAGGTGAGTTAAAAGTGATTTTTCGCTCATGCGAAGGATGCTTGCGCCGCGCACGCGAGCGCGAGCAGCGAGTGCGGCACCGATATTGGCACTTCACATCGGCCGGCCGTTTTCGGTCATTATTCCGTAGGAACTGGGTCATTATCGTAATCCATATTTCTATTATCATATACAGGTAGTGTATTCAAATTCAGGGTTAAACTATTAACCTGTAAATTTCAAATGAAAGTCGTATGCGGAAATTCTCTTTGGTCTATTTGTTGATTGTTTTTAAATTTATTTGACCGCTTTAAACGAGTCACTACGCTTTCGAACCTACTTATACATTCTTTCGAGGTGAGACGTATTTATTTCACTATGTTTCAGCATGTTTCTTTAAAAATTACCAGTGTTTGAAGACGTACATTAAATGCAACAAATTGTTTGTACAATTAAATTCTTGACACCTTAATCTAATGAAATGCGTTAATTTCCTTTCATATTTTCACTCATAAGGAAACTGCTTATGAGTGAACACTTATTATGCATACACCTGCACATACATTGTATCTCATAGTTCGTAGCAAAACTTCGGGGAGTCTTCTTCGTGCAATGTTTACACTAAACAGGTCAATTTGGGAAAAGGTTGAACCTTTTCAAAATCAAAAGTGAGTCAATTCAATAATAATTTATTGATACCGATAATTTATCTGTATTCATCTAATTCTTTTTGATTCTCAGTATCATTATGGTTTAACTGCAGAGAATCACATAACTGGGTCCATAATTATATTTCTTTTTAAGATGTTCTGTGCAGTCAGAGGCGTGAAAAAATTCATTTTCATGATTTTTTTTAACTCTTGTATGTTCTTGATTTAACGCGTGATCCAGCAACACTAACTAGCTTTAACCCGTCAAAACCGACGGTGCTTTTGTACGCCGGTTCCTAAAGAATAAGTACAGTGCATTCAGATCTTTAATAGGAAGATTTAATGTGTGAGTGCCTATATGTGAATTAAATATACACACACACTTTGTGAAAGCTAGCGCGGGGATTGGTGGGACCTCATACACATGTCAATGTATTTCCGACCGCAGAGGAGGCAGCACTCCTGTTTTGGGTAGCAAAGTATAGGGTGGTTTGCATATTTTTTAATGATTATTTTTTAGAATTTTTTATTTATTTATCAATGATAACATTGCACCCTCCTACAACTTGATTCCTACTTTACTTTATTCTTCTTCTTATACTTCATTTTCAAGTATTCAATCAATTTTTTGCTTCATTTTCAGCTTCTTCCGGTCTTTTTTGTTTATTTACAGCCATTGATAAATAATCGTATTAACATTAACACAAGACCCCATGGCAAGAAGTTGTTAACTAACATTCAAGTCGTTTTGAGAAAATTAGACATTTGCATTTCGCCCTTGAAAAATATGTTTTATTGCTAATTCAAGATTAATTTTTATTTATTAATGTAACTAAAATATCAAAAGAGTTTTTACAAAGTAAAAAAAAACGCATTTATGCACAAAAAAATAAAAATATACTAATTTTCTCTAAAAAAGTAGTTAACATCTCCATGACGTGTGGAAGTATGATAAGGAGTAATGAATCAAAAGGCGTAAACATGTTTATATTATTTATTTTACCCTCCCAAATTAAAAAAATAACATATTTGCATATATTTTTATAATTTAACATATTTTTTAAATGCAGTCAAATTTTTCTTTTTGAATTGGTAAAAAAAACACAAAAAAATCATCCATACATGGTAAAAGCTTTTGAAAATCATTCCATTTGACCCCGTCAATTTCCTTATTGTCTCTCTTTGGGTATTAATAAGAGTGGGGATCACAACTTTTCAATCCTTTTTCTGAAAAGGTCAACTTCCTTCCAGGGTTCTTCTTCAGAAAGAGATTCCCGGTATTTAAATTTTCCAAATTCCTCCATTCATATCCAGCGAATCCGTTTTGTAAAATTAACCCTGTTTTTATTGTTTTTTTTTCGTATTTTACTGCAGTTTTAGATTCTGGCGTAGTTATTTGATTTTAAATAATTTATCAGCCATCATGGTGACGTTTGGGTAATTTTTGTTTAGTTTTTATCACTTTATTTAACTTGTATTGAAACGAATGAATTTTTCGCAATCGATATAAATTACTGTAATTATAGTTCAACGTTTTGTAAAAAAATAAGTCGGAAATATTGAAAAAAATTTCAAACTTTTATATTGCATAATTCCAAAACTATTGATATTCGGTTATGGCTGCTTAAACATTTTAGACTCGTCATAATCAAGGCAGGAATATAGTCCTGCGAGATTATTAATGTTTTCCAAATAACCCTGTACATACATATATTGCAAAAATTGAAAATAGATTTTTTCGGTGTTTTTATAATTTTATTCGACTTGTATTAAAGCAAATAAATTTTTCACAGTCTATATAAGTTACTGTAATGATAGTTCAACTTTTTGCAAAAAGTGAGTCAGAAATATTGAGAAAAAAATGCAAAATTTGATATTGCATAAGTCGGAAATATGAAAAAAAAAATTCAAACTTTTATATTGCATAATTCCAAAACTATTGATATTCGGTTATGGCTGCTTAAACATTTTAGACTCGTCATAATCAAGGCAGGAATATAGTCCTGCGAGATTATTAATGTTTTCCAAATAACCCTGTACATACATATATTGCAAAAATTGAAAATAGATTTTTTCGGTGTTTTTATAATTTTATTCGACTTGTATTAAAGCAAATAAATTTTTCACAGTCTATATAAGTTACTGTAATGATAGTTCAACTTTTTGCAAAAAGTGAGTCAGAAATATTGAGAAAAAAATGCAAAATTTGATATTGCATATTTCCATAACTATTGATTATATCATAGTCGCTTGAATACTTTCGACTCATCATCAAGGCAGGAATCCACCCGTGAAGTTTTTGCCTCATAAATAGATATGTAATTATTATTTTAAAAATATAGATTTATTGAAAAATATTTCCTTGTAAACATCCTGTTACTCACACATAAAGCATCTCATTAAAGATTTGAACAGACTGTACTTACTTATTTATAGCCGACACCAATGAAATTGTAATAACGACTTTTATCAAAATATTTGAACTTTTTTTAAATATTTCCCCTGTCGGCAGTTAATGGTACTATTTTAAACGGCAGTTAATGGTACTTTGCTAAACCCCTTCCAGTTCCAGGCGTCACTAACTGCATGGTTTTTCAAGATTGGGAGCAATCGGCTGGAAGAGTTTCTTAGATGAACAGATCTCCCTTAGATCGAAGTTACCAATCTTAAAAAACGAACCAAGCAGTCATTGGTGATCGAGTGCCGGAAATACATGTGTACGCTAGTGAAAATAAACTCCAATTTTTAATATATGTATATATTATAGATGTCTCAGAGACGAAATAGAATACCATGTCTATCAAGTTTTTGGAAGTTGTATATATTAAAATTTTACAACATGTTCCGTATATGTTTTTTTTTTTTTTTTTTTTATTTTTTTTAAATAAATAGAGATGCGAACACGGAATACGTGTCACATCAATATTCTTACTATTTTCAAACTAAGCTAAACGCTTGTGCTATGAAAATAGGACTAACTTGCTAGTATGGGCTGAGATTCGAACCCGCGACCATTGGATCACGAGGCGAGTGTCCTAACCACAAGACCAACAAGCTACTATATGTGTTGTAATAATTCTTAGCGCGACCGGCATCTAAATCTTTTTCATTCCCCTTAACACTAGGTTTACGGCACCCGTCAAATTGACGGATTAGCGATTTGCTTTGTAAATTTTACTAAACAGACAGAATTTTTTTCTGATTTTTTTAAATGACTTTTTATAATGGATCAGTACAAATATATTTACAGTTTTTTTTATTCGGACACCTCTTATTTTAGAAAATCTTTATAACTTTATATGCTTTATACCTATATCTACGGACACCCGTCAAATTGACGGATTTGGTAGTTTAAAGAATATCCCTTTTGAATTCGTCCCATTTGTGAAATTATTACTTTTGAAACAACATAATCATATTTCTACAATTTGTGTGAAGCAATGAAGAAAGAAAGTCATCGATGTTTTTGTTTCAAACACAAATTACAAGAACCTATGCGCTGCTTAATGCATTTGGAGCATTATGATTTATGGGGCAATATAAAATGGTCTCTTCAAGGGTTGATTTCTGGCAAAGTTGACCATATGACAATCTTCAGTTTTAGAATTGTAGGCTGTGTGTGAAAACGTATATCAAGTTTTAAAATTTTAGCAATGCGTATAAATATTTGCAAAGAAAAAATCTACATATTGTAAGAATTTTTAATTTGTAATTTTCTAATAATTACTAATTGCAGTTTTCTAATAATTACTAATTACTTTTGCAATAATATTTATTTTATCTTCACCCATTTTTAGCAACCATGAGTAAATCAAGAAAGTATTTGGAATTATTGATAGAAATTTCTAACATCGATGAAGTACATTCCGGTACTAGCTCTGAAGAAAGAGCATTTAAAAGTGAAAGTGAACATGAATCCGAGACTTCCGGATCCTTCTACAGCGAAATGACAGAAGAGTCATCAGAAGAAGAAAACATTCCAGGTCTTGGTAAAAAAAGTATGCGCATTTCCTCAAACACCGACTCCTAGAAAAAGTCATCCACCTCCAAAAGCAATATAACAGAACTACTTGCTGTCGATGGAACACAATGGATGGGCTTTGAAGCAAGTGGGTCCAGCGGTAGACTACCCATTCACACAATATTCAAAGGTGTCGCAGGATCTACTGGATATTCCAAAAGAAATGTAATGTCGGGTCATGTGCGAACTGCCTTCGAACTAATAATTGATACGCGCATGTATATATATCATATATCAAAGACTGCACAGAAATAGAAGTGCGTCGTATTCTAAAAAAGAATTAAACCATTTCAATTGAACAATTGAGGACTTCAGTTAAATAAAACAGTTAAAAAAAATCATTAAATACGAAAAAACGAAGTACTTATGTGCATCGTCATTTTGACGGGTGCCGTAGAGATAGGTGTATAAAAAATGCCCGTAAACCTAGTGTTAAATAACCACAGATGTCACTAATGAGATATCTATTTTTATGATATTGAAATTTTTAGCATTATCCTTTATATGTGTAATGAGATTCTTCAGAATTATTAGCATTACACTAGAATACGCCTGAAATATCATTTCAATTTTTTCAAACTCCTTTTTAGTATTTTTCAGAAAGTTCTGAAAAATTTGGACAAACTCAAAATACTTAGTCAAAATAATAGATTTTTAACTCTTGATAACCTGTGAAACTGATCGTGTGCATATTTTAATAAAATGATAAAAACCTATTAGTTATTTTTATTATTTATTTTAGTTATTTTTTGCAAAAAATTGAACAATCATTTCAGTAACTCATATCGATAATGAAAAATTCATTTGTTTCAATACACTTAAATAATATGATAACACCTGTAAAGTATTGTGGAGTAGCTCTGATACACCCTGTTTATACATGTTTAATACAAATCTAATAAAATGATAAAAATCTATTAGTTATTTTTATTATTTATTTTAGTTATTTTTTGCAAAAAATTGAACAATCATTTCAGTAACTCATATCGATTATGAAAAATTCATTTGTTTCAATGCACTTAAATAAAATGATAAAAACCTTGTGAAAAAATGTTTTTTACAACGTTTTTCTTACATATAAGGTTTCAATACAACTTAAATAAAATGTTAAAAATCTTGTAAAAAAAAGTTTTTTTTTACAAGGTCGACAAGGTTTTATGAGTCCATTCTCCTTGATTATGAGTCGAAAATATTCAAGCAACCATCACCAATAAATGACGTAAAAAATCAATAGTTGTGGAGACATGCGACGTTTTGCATTTTTTTTCAATATACCTGACTTATTATTTGCAAAACGTTGACGTATCATTACATTAACTTTTATCGATTACGAAAAATCACTTCGTTTCAATAAAAGTTAAATAAAATAATAAAAACCCTGATGGTTGAGATGGCCAAGCAACCAGTGCTGGACCACTTGAAATTGATTAGCCCACCTACATTATAAGTATTACCATTACCATAATTAAACTTATATAACCTAAGACTATTTGCACAAGTAGGTAGGTAGCTTTCTGTTCAATTCAATTCAGTTCAATTCATTTTCAGTTCAATTGTATTTGAGTTTATAAGATCTATTGTAATTAATTAATATGAATGTATTTCTGGTAAATACAATTTATTTATATATATGTATTGATGCACCTACAGACAAATATCAATGTGATGTTTTGTGGGTCTGAAATGTAAAAAAAAATTATATATATCTATATAATATATATATATCTATCTATATATATATATATTTATTTCAGAAAAAAATATTTAATAATAATCGGTAATTATGATTTAAAAGATCAAGGGCTGAGTAGTTTCCTATGAATACTCGCCGTACTACGAATAATCAGAATCGAACACCAATCACACAACCGCAATTATCTCACTATACAATGTGTATAAAATTAATTTAAATGTCGTTTTCATGATTTGGTTGCGCAACACGTTGTATTATTATTAGATTTATTTATATTTTCAAGGTTAGTGGGTCAGTCCGTCGACGACCTACCCTACGAAATACACAATTTTTGTGCGACGATTTCAAAAATAAAATCATTAAACGGAAATAACTCTGAGATTAAATTAAAAGGAAATAATGAGGAGGCATGTAAGAGATCTTAACGTCCGGCGGATGGAAAACTGCGTGGACAAAAAATAATGGTAATGAAGAATCAGAATTTGCGTTTTCAATTTGATTTTCCACTGTTAAATATTTTTCTTAAAGACTTTTCCGAGAAATAAAATATCTAAAAAATATAATATTTCTGAATAAATATTTATATATATTTCAAGTCAAGTATTTATAGTAAAAACCGAAACATGACTAAAACTGATGATAAATGTATCAGGGGTATGTTTTCGTACTTGCAAAACAAATTGCCTACCAGAATAACATTTCTGCCAGTAGTAAAATAAAACTGGCTGTTACAGTAGCCGGCAATCATCTTGAAATTTTACGGCGTAGTGGGGGGAAGTTTGCGCATGTACCATTCCACCAAAGAGACCCAAATTTTGTCTTCTGCGCATTCCCCCACTATGCCAAAAAATTTCAAGAAGTTTGCCGGCAACTGTACCGTGTATAAAGACATATTTTCATTTACTCGGGGTCGGTTGTATCCGTTTGGTTTAGAGTAATAGTTCGTTTAATGCGTAGATTTTTACGAAAACAGGTTGTTTGATTGGTATAAAATGTAATACTGGATATATATAACTCGTTAACAATGACGGACTTTTTATTTTTGAATTTCAACTTTACATTACGAAATTAATTATTAGTTATTATATTATTTTCAAGTTTGTGTTTACTGGGGTATTATGCCGTGTTGTTACGACCTTTCGGGCCGACGTTTCGGATCCCATTGCAGGGTCCATCATCAGGGCTGATGTGTTGTCTTGAATGTTGGTGTTGTGGTTAAATATCGGCTTGCAATACCGTGCCGAAGTCATGATGTGTTTGTATTGTATGTATGATTCATCTGTTGTCTGATCACTATCTCTGCGGAGTCTGCGACGAGAATGACTTTGAAGCGCCGGATACCAAGATGTTTTTAATTTGAGACCATCATCTCTATTAATGTTTATCGGATGCTTGTAGATTTCTATTGCTTCCTTGATAAGACGCGCATGGTGACTCTTAGGCTTTCCAAGGATTTTCGGTTCGAATGCAAAATGATGGCCGGTATCCAGAAAATGCTCAGCCAGTGCTGATTTTTCTGGATGACCGAGTTTGCATGCCCGTTTGTGCTCGTTGACCCTTTTGGAAATGGTACGCGCCGTTTGCCCCACGTTTACTTTATCGCAGTCTTGACAATCGAGTCTATACACACCGTCCGTTTCTAAGCGATCTCGATCCTTTGCTGATCTCAACATATCTTTAATTTTGAAGTTGGCACCAAAAAACTGTCTTAATGTCTCTTTTCTTGAGAGCTCTGGCAATTCTGTCTGTAACGCTTTGGACAAAAGGCAGAAAGGCGATGCCTTTGCACTCAGGTTCTGTATGTTTTTCAGGGCGAACAGACCTCGTACTTATGACGCGTTGTATCTGTCGCTTCTGGTAACCATTGCCTTCCAGTGCGTCTCTGAGTGTTATCATTTCCTCCTGTAGATATTCATCTTGGCATATCCTTTTGGCCCTCGTGGCCAAAGTGTTGATGAGACCTCTTTTTTGAGCAGGATGATGGTTGGAGTTCGCATGTAGATAACGGTTGGTATGTGTAGGCTTCCTATAAACTCTGTGTCCGAAACTCCCATCGGCTTTCTTTTTTATTTCAACATCAAGAAAAGGCAGCAAGTTGTCTATCTCTATCTTCATGGTGAACTTCAGGTTCTTATGTAGTGAATTAAGGTGTCCCAAAAAATAACCTAGTTTGTCTTCACCATGCGGCCAGATTGCAAACACGTCATCGACGTATCTCCACCAGACCTTCGGAGTAAAGGATGCTGTGTCCAGTGCTGTTTCTTCGAATTTCTCCATAAAAAAGTTAGCAATCACCGGAGAAAGTGGATTACCCATCGCTACGCCTTCCACTTGTTGGAAGAGGTCTTAGAGGTCTTAGTGGCACTCCATCCTTATGTATTTTGGGAAGCCCGTATAAATACATAAGGATGGAGTGCCACTAAGACCAATTGTGAGCGCAATAGGAGCGCCAACATACAAGCTGTCACAATATTTGGCCGGTCTCCTACAGATGCAGACGGGGAAGACGTCCTCTTGGGTGAAAGACTCAGCACACTTCGTCAATATGCTAAAAGAAATAAAGTGTGAAAGGGGTGATATACTAGTCAGTTTTGACGTCATATCCCTCTTCACTAATGTGCCTGTGGACGACGCTATGAGTCTGTTTGAAGAAATTTATGATGAAGACATCTGCGCACTGTTTGAGCACTGCCTGACGAGTGGATACTTTTCTTTCCAAGGTGAACTCTTCCAACAAGTGGAAGGCGTAGCGATGGGTAATCCACTTTCTCCGGTGATTGCTAACTTTTTTATGGAAAAATTCGAAGAAACAGCACTGGACACAGCATCCTTTACTCCGAAGGTCTGGTGGAGATACGTCGATGACGTGTTTGCAATCTGGCCGCATGGTGAAGACAAACTAGGTGATTTTTTGGGACACCTTAATTCACTACATAAGAACCTGAAGTTCACCATGGAGATAGAGAAAGACAACGTGCTGCCTTTTCTTGATGTTGAAATAAAAAATAAAGCCGATGGGAGTTTCGGACACAGAGTTTATAGGAAGCCTACACATACCAACCGTTATCTACATGCGAACTCCCACCATCATCCTGCTCAAAAAAGAGGTCTCATCAACACTTTGGCCACGAGAGCCAAAAGATATGCCAAGATGAATATCTACAGGAGGAAATGATAACACTCAGCGACGCACTGGAAGGCAATGGTTACCAGAAGCGACAGATACAACGCGTCATAAGTACTAGGTCTGTTCGCCCTGAAAAACATACAGAACCTGAGTGCAAAGGCATCGCCTTTCTGCCTTTTGTCCAAAGCGTTACAGACAGAATTGCCAGAGCTCTCAAGAAAAGAGACATTAAGACAGTTTTTGGTGCCAACTTCAAAATTAAAGATATGTTGAGATCAGCAAAGGATCGAGATCGCTTAGAAACGGACGGTGTGTATAGACTCGATTGTCAAGACTGCGATAAAGTATACGTGGGGCAAACGGCGCGTACCATTTCCAAAAGGGTCAACGAGCACAAACGGGCATGCAAACTCGGTCATCCAGAAAAATCAGCACTGGCTGAGCATTATCTGGATACCGGCCATCACTTTGCATTCGAACCGAAAATCCTTGGAAAGCCTAAGAGTCACCATGCGCGTCTTATCAAGGAAGCACTAGAAATCTACAAGCATCCGATAAACATTAATAGAGATGATGGTCTCAAATTAAAAACATCTTGGTATCCGGCGCTTCAAAGTCATTCTCGTCGCAGACTCCGCAGAGATAGTGATCAGACAACAGATGAATCATACATACAACACAATACAAACACATCATGACTTCGGCACGGTATTGCAAGCCGATATTTAACCACAACACCAACATTCAAGACAACACATCAGCCCTAATGATGGACCCTGCAATGGGATCCGAAACGTCGGCCCGAAAGGTCGTAACAACACGGCATAATACCCCAGTAAACACAAACTTGAAGATTCTGAGTGGCCGTGAAAACCTAAGAACATTCGTTATTATATTAATTAGTTAAAATAAACAAGTGTGTGGGGAATCAATATAAAATGTAAACTTTTACATGTGTACTATTTTTGAAAACGTAACCTGCGAAGTTTCTTTTGAACTGAGAAGAATATAAGTAAAAAGACTTATTCAGTCTTTGCCAATACTTTAACGTGGCGTTAGGTAGGTACTTGATATTGTAAATACCTTTAATAATAACCGAACCATTTAACATGTGCAGAAACAGTTTCTGTTTGTGTGTGCATAGACGAGTGTGCACAGGGCACAGGTCAAGTTTGCATTCAGACAATAGGATCGCCGTAGAGAGTAGGAATCTTTGATCCTTTCTCAATCTCAATCAAAAATGCTGTTTGAAAATACGAGTATAAAATAATTTTTCACTAACTAATAATATTTGTTTGTTTTTAATTTCAGATTGACACTTGACAGAACACAATGGCGCAACTTATCACGGGCCTCTATGACGGGTACAGAGACCTAATGGACAACAGGAGCGGTGAGTCTTGTATTAGCTAGTAGCCTGCTTCGAGAATTCAGCGTCAACTTCTTAAGCCTGCCCCTCTCGTGAATTGCCAATAATCGATCCTTCATTTTGAAATCAAGGTGAACTGATGTGACGTCATGGTTAGGTTTTTCATTTATTAACACTACTTCAAAAATATTTTGAAGCAGTGTTTATAAATGATGTTTTTCGTTCGCAAATACCACGACTTAATCACCAGAAGTATATTCCTGTAACAGCGAGAACGAGTTATAATTCTAGAACAAGTTGCTACGCCTCATCGCGCGACCGTGCGGTAACCACTTATGGGCTCGAGGTTGGATCAAACTCCAAACAGCAAATTAACTCTGGTTGCATATTTTATCACCGGCACCAATCTTGTTGATATCAAATAGAAGCCTTGTGGATTTTTTTGTGGGCAACTTTGAAATGAAACTGCTTTATTAGGGCGAAATGACGTATCAGTTTCCTTTAAAAAGCGAAGACGTTTCGGTTTTGAAGTAACATTTTCATGGAAAAATTAGAATTTTTTCACAATTTTTTAACTTTGATGTTTCCCAATTTTAAATATCTCCACGATTTTTATCATTTTATTTGACTTATTTCGAAGCGAATGAATATTCGATGTAGGTTACTTTCATGATACTCCAAAGTTTTATAAAAGAATGGCCAGAAATATTGAAAAAAAATGCAAACTTTGATAACGCTTACCTCCTTAGCTGTTGAAATTTCACCAGAGTGTAACAATATTTTCTATTCAAAATTGAATGAAGTTTGTGTGGGGGATGAGGCTGGAATTATATGTCGGGACAGAAGAATATGGCCAATAATATATTTAACATCTTCCAATATCACCCTTCCACATATATCCGTACTTTAAATTGTAACTAAATCCGAATCCTAAGTAGCACCGGGTACTGGACCGCTAGTTTAGTATATTTATAGATATTTTCATCCATACGTCCACAATTCGACAATTTGTAGAATTTACAAATTGTCGAATTTTAACAGATGTGGTTCCTGCTCGGATCGAGTTATAAATGCTACTATTTAGTTTAAGGCACGCTGTCAAGACAGCCTTTATCTTCGCAGGTATAACGTGATGCTCTTTTATTATTACTAGATTTGCGAATTGCGCTTCAGCTGACAATGGGAGTTACATCAGCTTAGCTCTTGGAGGCGGGGGAACTAATTAGTGTTAAGTGCCCCCGCAGCATTGTAATTTTTTCCACGCTGAGGTAAAACATCTACTCAAGATTTAATTAAGTTGGAAAAAACGCAATAAAATATCACTTTGAACGCAAATTGTGGTTTCAACGCCTAATATGCTATCAGTTTATGTTAGCAATGCCGAAAATATGCGTACTACTCAAGTCAGATGTCAAGATAATTTTTAAAATGTTAAATTTGTGTTGGGGGAGAGGGTTGGAGTATGATAGCGGGACTCTGAATTGGGGAATATTTTAAATAATGGATTATTCGTTGTTAATTATATTAGATTTGTTGTTGAGATGATCTTTAATTCTAATATTTAAAAAAAAAGAGATTTCTCAAATTGATAATTACCTATGTCCCACCATAAACTCAAGACCGTATATTAAAACCGTATATTAACATAGAAAATACTTAATTTACCGTATATTAATATTTTGCTGCTCTAATTACTCCCTTTCTTTTAACTCGTGGCGTCTGATTGCTTGCTTGTCTGACGAAAAAACTTTGGATCGATTTTTAACCCTTTTCCCGTGATCCAATCGAGTTGAAACTTTGCAAGCAGACTCGTGGCGACGATCAAGAACATCTATCAAATTTTCCTTAAAATAAGTAATAATTATAGTATAATTTTGGATTTTTCAAATTTTTAATGTTTTTTTTCATACAACTCAGTAAGTTGTATGAAAATACTCCCACGCATCTGGTAGACACGAAACCCGAAAATGAGAAAGGGAGTATTGTAAAAACTTGGTTTTTATGGGTTAGTTTTTTTGTATGACTTTATCAATATCTTATCAGCTCGGGAATGACGCCAGTAAGGCTGACAATCAATTCAGAATATAATTGTAATAACTGAATTGAATAATATAATTGTAAAAATGAATAAATTTAATAAAATAAAACGTAATGTTTAGTCCAAAGACAATTGCTTTGTTAGTTAAAAGTAAAAACACATTTAAGATGGATTGAAAATATTAGGACTTATTCGCGTTTCAACTGTCTGCATACACCGTGTATTAATGGATACATAAAGTAACTACTATTAATGAATTTAAAATTGTATATATTGCGTTTCCGTGCCGAGTGCCGAGATTTTTTTTGCATTTATTTGTGTAGCTAATAACTTTATTTTACGTATATAAGAAAATATCCAAAGTAAATTACGGCCTCCGTAGTCCAGTTGGCATGACACTGGATTCCTAATGAGCAATACATCTACATCTGTGTGGTTTTCTCAAGCCTGGATATTTTTATTTGTAATTGTACAGTATACAGTAATTGGGCATCATGGCCTGCTGTATTGGCACAGTGTATCATGGCATGCTGAATTGGCACTATGTAACGTGCCCAAAGAGATGCTGAACATCGGCACATGAAATGTTATGAGTTTAACCGGGAATCGTTGAGTCAGCCAAGTAAAATATATGCTCGCATTCTGGGGAGAAAATGTCGCGGAAATAACGGAAAACAACATCCAAGAAGGCCAGTTGGTTTTAGAGCTGGGAGAGGCACAACAGACCAATTGTTTACAGTGCAACAAACTATCCAGAAAAACTGAGAATATGCAAAAAATATTGATATGGGATTCATAGACCTGGAGAAAGCATATGACTTGGTATCGCGCGATATCCTTTGGAATGCTGTACGAAAACGGAATAGAGAGAGTCCTTCTCAAAGCAATTCAATCCTTGTATGAGGATTGCAAATGCTGCGTACGAATAAACGGCGCAATATCGCAATAATAGAGTTAAATGTTGGCATAGGATTGAGACAAGGTTCACCCTTTATATTGACAGGATAAGCCAAACAGCAAGGGCCGTGAGAGTTGGAGATGTGGAAATAGATTATTTATTCTTCGCGGATGATATAGCTAGGCTAGCGCCCTCACGACAGGACCTACAACATTGGATAAATTACTTCAGCGAGTGAAGTGTGCACTCAAGTTGGGATGAAAATTACTACTGCCAAAATAGAGATTATGATGGTCGTAGGAAGAGACCAAACGCAGTGCTCGATCAGCATCCAGGGGACCCAGCTGAAGCAAGTCGAAAAATTCAAATACCTTGGGGTGACGACGGGAGGCAGGAAAGTGAAATAGATAGAAGAATCGGAGCTGCAGCCGGCATCCTACATTCTCTATACAGTACGGTGAGAAGAAAATCCGAGCTTAGTGTCAAGACAAGATAAAATTGACGTTTTCATATCTACATACAGGCCCACACTAATATACGGCCATCAAATTTGGATCCTGACGGAGAGAGTGAGAGCAAGCATCCAGGTTGCCGAGATGAGATGGACAGAGTGAGAAGTGCTGACGTAAGGCACCCACTCGGCATGGAGCCCCCTACTCTTACACATAGAAAAACACAAATGAGATGGCTTGGACATGTACTAAAAATGCCAGAGGAACGAATGACAAGAATCTTCTTGGCAATCCCGGAAGAAAGACAGCCGGTGGGTCGCCCCAGATTAAGCTGGGAGAAGCAACAAAAAAATGTATATGAAAACAGAACGGGTCTGACTGATTGACTCATGTAGAAGCAACGAAAGACAGGGAATTTTTTTTTTACTAGTGTAATATTTTATACAATGTATATAGATCATTCATCTTAGATTTTTTACGTCAATTTTAATTTTTTTTTTAAATTTTCTTTAGGCAAGTATATTTTTGACATTTTATTTCTAGATTACCATGTACCATGTTAAAATGTGTCAAACTCGAAGTGCATACACGGTGACGTATCATCTTTATTATGATTGCTACAAAAACGGTGCACACATTTCCATTGCCAGTTTAAAAAAGCAGCAGGCAATGGGCGATATATCGCAGCCGATAGCAGACACTAATGCAACCTACAATACAACAATATAATACAACCATTTATAATAACGAAGGTACTAATTAGAAAATCCTAGAACCAGCGCAGTTTGCCGAGCTATTGGCGCGGGCAAACTAGTCAGAGATCGCGAAGGCACATACCGGTATTAATGCGGAATTACCGCGTGACTACTGTGGACCTCGCCACTCGTCACTTTATTTATTTTTATTTTGAAACTAGCTGCAACCTATAAAAAATGACGGAACATTGGTTCGCGTCTTTGCTAAGCTCTAATATTTATTTATAGCATCTTTTTGGCGGTCCACGGAGAGGCGGCCGGTTCGGGTTTGTTGGCCCGGAGTTCACGCTCCATCTCCGGCCGTTTAATTTCGTTTTTTTAGCCGTGAATTCGAACGAAATTACGGACGATACATGAAATTACGGGGACAGACAGACAGACGGACAGAAAATGAAATTATTATGTTCGATTATAATCAGGAGCTCTATGTGTTTTTTACTAAGGTATTATTACTCTACTTTATTTTATAAATTTTGTTTTTTTATTTTATGTTCAAGACTAGCAAATCAATTTTGCAAAAACAATGAAAATTGAAAAAATTTTATAGAAAATTGATATTAAACAAAATCTTATAAAACAATAAAAAATATAGTTTTAGGCCTCGGGTACGATACGAGCGGCGAGTGGCAGAGCGTCAATGCGCCCGAGTAGTAAGGTTCACATTGACGGCACAGTACTGAGCTTAGTCATATCGTGACCGTCTTCCCTCACTACTCGGGCGCATTGACGCTCTGACGCTCTGCCGCTCGCCGCTCGTATCGTACCCGAGGCCTTACTTTACACACTTGATAAATTTTTCAACACCAAAGAAAAAATAATAACATAATGTTTAATGTAATGGAGATTAAAAAAAAATATTTTTCTTAAAAATCAGAAAAATAATCGTAAATAAATTATGGTCGTAAACAATTAATTTATGAGAAATTATGCGCCCGTAAACGTTCAAAGCTAGACATCCATTTTCCAAAAGTCGATGTATGGTGTCATTGGATCGTGCTGTTTCAAGACGAGAAGGAGATGTTAACAAATCTAATATCGCATAAACATTGCACTAGCGCGCATATTTACGTATTCGTTGCAAGATAGGAACGTTTAGACGGAAGAGAAAAAGAGACAACCACACGGAATGCCGACGCTAAAATATGCGAGAACACCCGAGAGCAGCTCGTGTCCAGGGGAATAGTCAAAACGTTTACTTATTTTAACTTTTGACAAATGCTCGTATGTTATTTGAGTCGAATTATTATTTTCCGTTAAGAATTTAAGAAACATATTAATAATTCTGCACTCATTTTTAAATCAATGCATATCTCCTGCTACTTAATTCCGAAAAACATTTTTCATTCCTTTCACACTCAAGAAGAAGTATACAAAAATCTCAATATAACGATTCATTGTAAAAATGTAAAAATAATATAACATGCAACACTAAGTGTACTAAACTTGATCATAAGTCTAATAATAAATGTAAAAGACATACATTTTTCTTCGTTAAGCTTTTAACAGAATCATATGAAATTTGTGAAATTGTTTTGCTTATCAGCCTACAGATTACGTCTCTAGTTAATTTGCGTTGCCAAACCGAGAGCCATTTTTTAATTCTTCAAAGCACACTTGAAATAGGCACCTATTTCATATATGCGTACATAAAAAATACATACCTACTTTTGATAAAATCGTGACTATCTGTCAGTTATTAAGATGCGCTAAATAAAATATACATTTTATTACAGTACTGCATATTATTCTATTCAGTAAATATTTATGTACTTATTATTTACGGCTTGCGACTTTGAAAAAGAAATCAATAATTTAATTCATGTCTTAATTAAATATTGGTAAATTTTGTTTATGCTTACCCCGATATGACTGGTTAAGGTTACTGGCCACCCTTGCTAAACAAGTACACAGTTAAAACAAGACTTGACACTAACAATTTTATAAACTAATAACTTTTGAATTGTACTTTAAAACTTATAAAAATCTCACCACACAACAAAATGTTCAAAATTTTGACCACCAACTCTAAGACACAATTCGGCTCGTCTAATGTAGGATTGATGAACGCTTGATAATGTTAGTTCGCTCTCGCTGGACACCTTATTGAATACTTGAATTATGCTACCACGCATCTCTTCTTTTTAATCATGTGATTTCGTTTGTATTTATACAAATTATTTTTTGATTTTTCATATAAGTTACTTTAACGATAGTCCAACGCTTGGCTGAAACTCAGGCAGATATTGAAAAAAAATCCAAACTTTGAAGTCGATTATCTCCGTAACTATTGATATTATTATATTATATTCATGGTTGCTTGAGCATTTTAGACTCATAACATAAGCAGAAATTTACCGGCCAAGTTTCTGCTGATAGCTATGGTACATCCTATATAGATATGATAAAAAAGCGCTTGAAAATCATAAAAAAACGTAAAGATTTCTTGCAATTTAAAAAAATTATAATTTTATTAATATTTAACATTTCTTAATTTTTTTGTACGGTTCATTCATTATAATGGTGGCTTTAAACTCATAAGAAAACATAATCTGCGTACATATAAATAAATATTCAGTAAAAATTAATCTCGCCTAAGACTAATTTTTTGGCCGCGGCTTGTTAATTAATGCGTATATTTTCTTAATTATTGTAAATAATGCTCAGTTTATTACTTTTATATAAGAACAAAGGTTCTATCTAAGTTATCGCCCTAAAATAATTGCGGTCTAGCATATACATTCTGATATAAATGAATAATTAAAAACCCCATTTTCGTAAAAAACGCCGAAATATGCTTTTGCAATGAATGTGCCCCAAAAACAGAAATCTCTTTTGTATTTTCGGTCTTAAGTCTTTGTCATAACAGTCACATCACCAACATGGAATGAAGAAAGAATATAACAAAATGTCGTCAAATTTGCAAAACTTACGTTCATGGGGAAAGGGTTACGTACGTAGCACTACGCAGGTGAAAGGTCAGGCGTTAAAGTGTTGCACATTTCTCTTCCGTTTTATAGTATTATATATTTCGAGATCATCTTTCTTATTGTAACAAGTAATAGACCTTTAAGTGACAATAGCGACATTTTTATGCGGGAATATTATCATATATAATGCCAATATTCGACTTATATGAGCCTCTTAAGTTTAAATCAAGGAAGCGGATATTTTTGTGTTCATTTTTAATGAATAATAGTATATTTTCTTTAAAAAACTCTCGATATTAAAAATTGTCAACCATACAAAAAGTTTGAAAGGAAATACAAAAAAAAAATTTCAAATATAAGTTGTAAGAAAAGATAAGTGAATTTTCAAATATTTATTGTGTTTTAATGAAAATAAATTTTATGTTATTATTTAAAAATATATATCAATTCGATATGCTTACACTATGTAAATTTATTTATGGACTAAGTAATTTAGTTAGTGGGCTTTTTAAACATGTAGTTTTATACTTAGCCGGTTATTTGTTCGTTGGTAATGGTACTAGTTAAGCAAAAAGCTTTAATTTTTACGAAAACAATTCTCTGATTGGTGGGATATCGCGAAAATCTGTGCTTTTTGCTCAACTGTTACTATACCACTAACAATACTGGCATACAACCTGCGCATAAAGAATACATTTTAACTCGGTACCTTTCCGTACAAAAATGTAATAAAATTGCGAAAGAAGCAAGAAAAGGTGGCCGTTATCGCTGAATTTCTGCATTTCCGACTGGTCATGAGCAATGATATTTATTGAAAAAACAAGGAAACGAGTCCTCAATAGATGTTCCGACAGCCACTGGCATCTGCTGCTTACCTTTAAGGGTAAGACAAGCATTTTAATGTCACGTTTTTCTGTTTAGATCCTCGCGTGAGTGATTGGCCGTTGATGTCGTCCCCCGTGCCCACACTGCTGCTGTGCGCCACGTACGTCTACTGCTCCAGGCGAGTGGGGCCCGCGCTCATGGCCAACAGGAAACCCTTCGACCTCAGAGAAGTGCTCATAGCGTACAACCTTCTGCAGACTGTTTTCAGTGCGTGGATATTCTACGAGGTGAGTCTTCACCTCTTCCCGGCTAACTGTGCCAATATCGGATATATCTACCGTTGTACCATTTTTCCCTTTATAATTTCGTCCCTCATTAAGTCGGTAAAAAAAGTGTTGGTTTTCATTTGCGTTTATTAATCTATTTATTTTTGTTAAGACTCTAAACAAAAATATTGGTAAGTTTTGAGTTTTATTTATTCATTATTGTATTTTGAATTTTGAGTATACGGATAAGATGAAAATGAATTTCAAATAGGGAAATAAGCTGTTGTTAATATTTCAGCTGGTACTCGCTGGTAAGCTGATAAGCGATAAGTATTATTATCATTCTGTTAGTTAAAAAAATATTTTTTTTAACTATAACAGAATTTTTTAACTATAACTATAAAATAAAAATAAATATATAATCAAGTGGCGGCGCCCTAATCGTGAATCAAACGGCTTTCAACCAATACTGTTTTTCCCTATATGATTTTTTTTTCGTCATATCATCATAATGTTGCAGCCCGCGTGACTTAGCAAACATGTGTATGTGGCCCAAAGAAAAAAAAGTTTGAATACCGCTGATCTATACTATAAAACTCAATGTCTGTCCTCTATACACATCTACACTATTGACCAATCTGACCCAAATTTTGCATACATATTCTTTAGGACCTGGCGGAAAACTTATGCGCCATTCGCTCCCTTCTTTTTACCACACAACATTTGTATATCTGAAACGAATTGAAATTGTAAAGTAAATAATTGATTGGGCTGTTGGCCAATGCAGATTTGTACAGCGAGTTAACAATCGATGATATTAATCAGTAGTTCGGGTCTACTCGCATTTGTTGGCGTCATATTAACAATCATGCTTTGATCATGCCGTTATTATAAGAGCGTAACAGAGCTAGTCCACAATACTTTACAGGTAGATTCCTGCCTTCATTATGAGTGGAACACATTCAAGCAACCTAATATCATAGGAGATTTGCAACACCAAATTTGCATTTTTTTAAAAATATTTCTGACCTACTTTATTGTAAAACTTTGGACAATCATTACTTATATCGAATATGAAAAAATTCATTCCCTTTAATACAAGTAAAATAAAATGATGAAAATCTTCCAATTCTAATTGGAATTTCTGATAAAAATGAAATGATAAAAACCTTGCAGTAATATAAATTATACTTTTTTCGGAAGATTCTTTATCATTTCATTCGACTCGTATTGAAGGGAATGAATTTTTCGTATTCGATACAAGTTACTGTAATGAAAGTATTGTGGACTAGCTCTGTTACACCCCTTATAGTATTGTACACTTCGTCAATTGTGACGTGATGACGTTTGACGCAGGACAAGATAACATTGTTGTTATCCTGAGAGTAGTGGGAATTGTAAAGCAATAAACGACGATTGCACCGCGAGTTACAGTCGGTGATATTAAGCTGATGTAAGCGATTTGTATTTCTAAAGATGTGTAATATTTGAATGCTGATCGTTGAAGGTTAATTTTTAATTAGTGTACTCGCGCTGCCGGACCGTCCGCAGTTAGTGTTCGCTAATATTGATTTTCCTGTTCACTGTGCGCGTTCTGCCTGAAGTGCCTTCGGACACAACGCACGGCGTAGATACGACGAACTACGATGATCTGATCCGAAAGGAAATAGCGTAATATGACTCAAAAACCCTTTTCGTAATCATTTTGAATGTGTTCAGGTATCCTTGGAAACATTTCTCGATGTTGTGCTTCGGGTGTTTTTGAATTCAGATAGTGTTTATGATAGTTTTTTTTTAAAGAATAATTTAAGTATTGAACTGGTTTATAGCTGTCGTGTGTCGTGTGTTGAAGGTCTCTGGGTGGGTATTTAGAGTTATATCTAAATGGTTTCTTATTTGTTACACCTATAACCCATTTCCGAGACTATTGAAGGGTCTGTTATGGTTGGGGACGCACCAACCCATGCACACTTGGCGTAGCTGAAAATACTTTGACGGCGTGCGTAATATACCATTTTTGGAAGACTGAGATTTATAAAGCTGTATGGAGTTTCGAATGTATGTATCGGTTTTATAACCTTGGAGCTTGAACATTCGATGTGCGAAGCCTTTTATTCCTTACTAGATGTTTGTACCCGGCTACGGGTTAAGGATTAAGTTTAAAATAAATTTATAAGGGTAAACGAAGGTTCGATTCGAACAGTATAGATTTGCATCGAAAATATATCAGGGGGAGGGGCAAGGATAAAAGAATAGGGGGGATATGTCACCAATATTAAACGCTGAGTCCTAAAGAATAATTTTGCAAATTTTGAGTACGATTGGTCGAACGGTACAGATTTGCATCTAAAATATATCAGAGGGCGGGTAAAAGTAAAAAGGGGAGGGAAGAAATGTCACTTTTGTTACCCGCCGGGTCCTAACGAATAAGTTTCCAAATTTTGTGTCCGATCGGTCAAACAGTACATATCTGCATCAAAAATATATCAGGGTAGGGGAAGGGTTAAAAGAATAGGGGGAAATGTCAGATAATACTCGCCAAGACCTTAAGTTTTTGACTTTTTTATATTTATTTTATTTTTGTATTTTATATTTTTATATATAAAATAATAGGGGGAAAATGTTGCATGTTTTACCCGCCGAGTTCTTAATAATAAGTTTCCAAATTTTCAGTCCGATCGGTCAAACGGTACAGATTGGTATCGAAAATATATAAGCGGAGAGGAAAGGTAAAAGAATAGGGGGGAAATGTCGCATATGTTACCTGCCGAGTCCTTAAGAATAAATTTCCAAATTTTGAGTCCGATCGGTCAGGTTAAACGGTACAGATTTGCATCAAAAATATATCAGCGGAGGGGAAGGGGTGAGAGAACAGGGGAATAATGTTGCCTTTATTACCCGCCGAGTCCTAAAGAATAAGTTTCCAAATTTTGAGTCCGATCGGTCAAACGGTACAGATTTGCATCGAAAATATGTCAGGGGGAGGGGAAGGCCTAAGGTAACAGGGGAAAAATGTTGCCTATGTTACCCGCCGGGTCCCAAAGCATAAGTATGCAAAATTTGAATCGAATCGGACAAACGGTGTGGATTTGTATAGAGAACAGACAGACAGACAGACAGACATTGAGTTTTATAGGTATAGATACGTATGTAATGTATAAAAATATATTCCTAATATGTAATCTTTCATATGTTTCTTATGTGCAATATTTAAATTTTATTTCTAATATATAGTCTTTCTAATGTTTTAACTTTAAAAAAACTGTACAGGTAGTTCCTTCATAACAGACCTTCTCTAGTGAAGCAAATACCTTTATTTATATGTATAAAATTATACAAAATAAATATTTTAAAAACCCTCGGGCGGTGATGAAATTTGTTCTCTGAAGTTTCAAATTTTGATTCGATGGTACCTACCCACTTTTGCGAAGAACAATAATTCTCGATGTACCTAATAAACATATAAATATTATAAAATTAATAAAAAAAAATGGCCACGAAGGAATCAAATTTTCATTATTTCAAATCAAAATGTCATCTTATTATTGCGTTCTTCATTACCCACGAATAAAATAAAAATATTTTAATAGTAAAATACTAGTAAGCAATTCTAGCCTCTGTTTCATAATCCCCACAAAAAAAATCAAGTGGGAATTATGTCAGATTACGTAACATGTAAAATTGGTAAACTCTACAATAACTTCTTATTTAATATTAATATAGGAATATTAGATTATACCTGCTGAAATGGACACAACTAAAGAATCGACCGACCATCTCAACTCGAGCCGCGCTTTGTTTCACTCACGCCTACGTACTAGAGAAAACAGAGTGCGGCCGGACCGGCACACAGCGCGCCAGAAAATTAGATAATTCTGGGACGCACGGGCCGCTATTCTCTTTTAAACTTTTTTAAATATTACGACCAGAAAAACATTCGGGGTCCCGTATCCCAGGATCGCTAATCAAAGTCCGAGAACTTGCTAACGAAATAGGGGTAGGCATTGGATCGGTATATTCAATTTTGTACAAGGAATTAGGATTTTAAGACGGACCGCTGTGAAGTGTGGACGAGCTTTGCAGTGGAGAAGCAGTGGACTAGAACAGTTGACAAGTCTCGGTTGTTTGATAGCGAGCTTGTTCATTAATATTTTAAATTTTTGATAGTATAACTTAGCAGAAATTGATGTGCTAGATCTCATGAAGCTGTAATGAATTTTGCCGGCACGAGTCCACCATACAGTCACAGCAGTTTCGTTTTACTCAATTTGCGTTTGGGTCATTGTTTGGCTGCCTCCCCTGGGTCCAACCATTGCGATGAACATTTCCGATTACCATAAAGGATCTACTTTTTAATACAAGTAACAATATGATTCCGAATTCCCTCATTTATGTATCGACTAAATAATTAATGGAGGTTTGAATTTTTTTTTTGAAGTTTGAAAAAATGTTTGATTTTTCACCAATTTTTTATTCGAAAATTCTTAAATACACAGTGTTGATTTTTGGTACCTAAGATACGTTTTACTAAGTAGTCTCTATTGAATATAAAAATATTTTTTAAAGTTTGACAAAACGTGGTTGTGAGAGTGGGAGGAGCCACGTATATCGGTGCACGGGATATGACATTCTTCGCTTGAGGAAGAAGTAAAATTGTAAAATAAAAAAATAGTGAGCGATTGAAAAGAAGTTTGTCGGTAAAAAAAAATTCCCTTCGATCGCTCACTATTTTTTCATTTTCCAATTTTTCTTCTTCCTCATGCGAAGAATGTCATCGCCCTTGCACCGGCATACGTGACTCCTCCCACTCCCACTACTGTGTTTTGTCAAACTTTAAAAAATATTTTTATGTTCAATGCAGACCGCTAAGTCAACGTACATTCTATATTTAACAATTTTTTCATAAAAAAAATGGTGAAAGGCAAGGCAGAAACTCCCTTAAGGTGAGCCTCGACGAGAATCCGCTGTCTTCGCAAAGTGGGTACCATATTCGAATTCATTTTTCACTTGCGAGGTTTATTTTCCCAATTTGACTGACGAAAATGAATCATTAACCTTTTGTCATTGATATTGAAGGCTATAGCTAATTTTGACATGGTTGGGATGAATCCGCTTCCACTATAGCTTTCAATTCGGTAGTCTCCGGTCATCCACGGGACTTCTTGTTGGGATCGAAATTTCCAGAAGGGAAGCGATCTCTCAGTGTGTTCATTTGAAATACCTGGTCCATACACATTGTTGATATTGCATGCCATCTATATAGCATTAGTACCACAACAAAACTCATATAAGAAAAAAACGTGAATTTTTTTCGTGGTCACAGATAGAGCAATATCGAGGAAAAAACAAACGGTGCGAAAACAAATGTATAACTAATTTTGAAAAAGGAATGTCGTAGCTTTAATATAATCTTCATTTAAATTTGGAATTCCAAGTCGAATTGCAAGATATCAATCTTCAAACAAGCCAGTATTAGAAAATGGCAATTTCATAGGTGAGGACCTAATAGAATAGTCATTTGTTAATTACAATAAACATCGATATAAAGCCTCAGATACACATGCTTATTTAGTGGCACGTGAGCATGCGCAGTATCGACCTTCTCTAGGCCTTGCTTATTAGTGGCGTGTGTGAACGCACATTGCTAGTAACGAGCATACCACTAGCCATAAAACCGCCGGTTGATTTATGAGCATGCCACTAAGTGGCATGTGTATCTGTACCTTAATGCATAATACTCCAGAAATGACAAACCAGAGGATTATGAACAGTTGTAGAACCATTATATAGAATTCATTTTGTATTTTCTCTAATTGTCCATAGCTATGGAGTTTTCAGTTAGGTACACTGAAAACGAAGCTGAGGAAGAAATGAGAATAAAAAAAAGCAACCCATAAAAACCAAGTTTTTATTATACTCCCTTTCTCATTTACTAGTTGAAACATTTTTTTTCGCTTAACCTACGCGTTGGGCTTCGGTCGGGCGACGCTCCGAAAGGGAGTAATAAAAAAATTCCAAATATCCAAAATTATACTATAATCAGGTTTCGCGTCTACCAGACGCGTTGAAAGCCATTCAAAATTTGAAAAATCCAAAATTTTTTTTTTTTAACGAAAATTTGATAGATCTTCTTGATCGTCGCCACGAGTCTACTTGCAAAGTTTCAGCTCGATTGGATCACGGGAAAGGGGTTTAAATGGATCCAAAGTTTTTTCGTCAGACAAGAAGACAAGCAGACGCCGCGAGTTAATATAAAGGGAGTAATAAAAGCCATAATGATCTTTACTATAATCTTTATTAAAAACAAAAGTTGACTACATGTTAAATTACATTAAACTTTTAATTTTTGATTTCAGTACCTGCAAAGTGGCTGGTGGAATGATTATAACTTCAGGTGCCAGCCTGTGGACTACTCCAATAACCCCAAGGCTCTCAGGGTAAGATTTTACTTATGCTGCAGATAGATTTTTCAATCCGTGGCAAGGTGTGCAAATAATATGAAAGAGCATTCGTCCAGCGCTCCTCAAGTTCATTTTGTTGAAAACTAATTATATTCTAGATTTAAAAAAAACTAATTATATAAGTTTTTGCTCTTAACCTGATAATTTGAGTTAACAGCCCATTGTTGAGAGGACTTTCCCAAAGAAATGGTGGGATTGAACTCATGTCTATGCTGTCTATGCCAAAAAGATGCTGACAATGCGATAGATCCATTATCACGCATACTCGTATCTTACTATCATGTTTCACATTAAAGATAGAGAACTGCTTTTGTGATTGTATTTGCAATATTTCGTGGATAAACGCAAATATCATTTTTTGGTTTATTATTATGGCTCCCCAAACGTTAATGAAAAATGTGAGGAGGTTTAAACTTTGAAAAAAATTGTTACGATGTAATAATTGCCTACTTACATAATATTCACTTGAGAGAATTGTCACTTAACGAAATGAGAAGTAGTATTTCTACATTTGAGTCTATAGAGGATGTAATAGCTTTAGTAGAATGGCAAGATGCATCACATTCTTCAAAACAACATTCACACTTCATCTTCACCGTACGATAAGTTGATTTCATTCATAATTTGTCTATTTTAGATGGCATCCACATGCTGGTGGTACTACTTCTCCAAGTTCACGGAATTCTTTGACACTCTTTTTTTCATCCTGAGGAAGAAAAACAATCATGTGTCAACACTTCATGTCATTCATCATGGAGTTATGCCATTTTCTGTATGGATGGGTCTCAAGTTTGCTCCAGGTATGATCTCTGAATATTTTTTGCGGGATTAACCGACACTCATTCAGAACAATAATGCATACAATACTTTACTATATTGTACATCTTTTTTCCTAAAAATTAAACAACGTACTTCTTTTGTACAGGCGGTCACAGCACCTTTTTCGCCCTCCTGAACACATTTGTGCACATTGTGATGTACTTCTACTACATGGTAGCTGCTATGGGACCACGCTACCAAAAATACATTTGGTGGAAGAAGTATCTTACTTCATTCCAGATGGTGAGTGTCAACGGTTTCTACACCTATATATTGCCACGTCTAACTATAAATAAATAAAATATTGAAAATACATTGTTGCAATTTTAGAACAAAGTTCTATGATATTTAATACAAAATAGATATTTTCTGCATATAAGTACGTATTTCTAATAGATTAATTTAATTTGTTTTAAATGGTACTAACATAACACAATAGAGCCCGTTTTTATAGTTTTTCAACAATGTGTAAATTTTTTTCTTTAATAATTTATTAGATTATTGCAATATTCTTTAATTTAATTTCTACTTAATGTTCGTTCTCGGAATTCAATTGTTTTGATTACATTTAATTATAACAGATTGTTAGTTAACTTTTTAAAAACCACTACCAGATTTTAGGTCTACCGGTTTCGAGATGTACCCGTCTCTTCGTCAGGACCAACACTACACCACTACATTCACAACACTACACACCTCAACCATAGTATTGTTACACTTCCACCAATAATTGATCACATGCGTATTAGTTTCTAAATTATTCAATTTTAAACCTTTAAAGGTGTAAAGGTTTAAAATTGAATAATTTAGAAAAAAAATTACATTAGGGAGGCGGTAAATGATAGAGCACCCCTAATTAACAACCAAATTAATTTTCTATATAGCCCTTTGTTCAATTTAATGTTCACAAAATATGGGGTAACACCCACTTTAAACCCCGCCTCCTCTCACTCTCTTTCGGTAGATCCCTGATGGTTCATTGGGCTAATCAGTGCATGTTTTTCCCTGACAAGACTAACACGCATGTAATCAATTATTAGTGGAAGTGTAATAATACTATGGTTGAGGTGTGTAGTGTTGTGAATGTAATGGTTTAGTGTTGGTCCTGACGAAGAGACGGGTACGTCTCGAAACCGGTAGACCTAAAACCTGGTAATGGTTTTTACAAAGTTAACTAACAATCTGTTATATTGTCTAACCACAAAGTTAATGCTTTAAATATTAATAATATTAATAACATTTAATTATATTAAATTTTTAGTATTATAACTACTATTTCATGTATTCTTTATTTTTTATTTTATGTATACATGAATATTTAGTCCGGTCAAATTAGTGGTAGGCTTACAATAATTTGCATAGAGCTAAAATTGGTAAAGATCTCGGGTACACTGCCACAAATGAAATTTCAAAAATCCCCATCTATCCTACATCCGCTATACAATTTATTCGAGGCCAAAGGTCGAAATTATCGTTTTTGCATTTTTATGGTAAACGGTAAGTTTTATTATCATTTTTTTCTTTATACCCAAGTAAAAGACCTGTATGCAGAATTTTTTATTTGACGTCATTCAAACTTCTTCTCAGTACAGGATGGATGCTTCTAGGAACGACTAATTTCCACCTATACGGCTTTATTATCATGACGTCACCCAAAGAATTATTAGGAACCTAGCCTTTCGAGCGCCGTTTTTACAGCATCTTGGAAAAATAAATTAATATCGTTTGAAAATAATTCCAAATTTGGTGTAAAATAATTGTTCCGCACAGAACAGGCGACAAAGGGCGGTCCGCCTATTCCGTTCAAAAGCCCTCGAGAGGTCTAGCGCAGTGCGGGCGCACCGTGCGGGCAGCTGGAAAGAAACCGATATTAGTACAAAGAAAGGTGCACCAGAGCACTCGGAGGCCGAGGGCTCGTGCCGAAAACCTCCCGTGTCCGCCCGAAGGAGAACGCCGGGCGGATTCGCCTCAACTTATCGAAGAGCGAATCTCACTCCGCTCTACACGACCGCCGTGCAATGGCCGAAGCCACTTGGCAGTCAGGAACTTCGTAAAATTCGTCTCGACCAGAGCGCCAAGTACTCGTGTATCGAAGTACTGAATACCTATCTGCCAAAAAATCAACCTAAAATGTGACGGCAGAAGGATTCGCTTCGACCAGAGCGTCTAGACTCGACTGAGCGTCAAGAAAAATCGCCTTGAATAAGACGGTTGATCGCTGCGTAGAAATACTTAGCTTGACAAAGACCGCGCAGCAAACAGCAGAGGTCCAGGTCCCTAGACTAAGGGTCTGCCCGCCTTCGGCATTTCTTTTATACTCTCGAGCAAGTCCGAAATGGCTCTAGCGCCGATCAATAGAAACACTTTCTCTTTCCCATACATTTTGGGCGCGAGAAGCTTACTGAATCAACTAGCAATATTACAGTTTATAGTTAATTACATTTTATACGCGCCCCCCCGGGGGTCTTAGTTACCTATACCATTACATAGGCTGCGCCTCAATAATTAGCCTGGTATAATTCGTGGGATCCTTGAAGCTCTATTTTTGAAGCAACAGAAAAATAACTCAAAATTACGGCCCGTGGACTAAAATTTTTCAACAAATAAATTTCTTAAAAATTTCCTTTAACATTTAGGAATAGTTTTTTATATCCATCATATAAAATGCGTCGCAGCGCATCTGTTTATTTTACATACACTTCCGTAAGTCGCAGCTTTTTTGATTAAGAAATTCTAAGATTTCAGAAAAATCTGATATTTCAAAAAATCTGAAAATTAAGATTTTATAGACATTTACAATACAAAATTTTATCAGTGAAATTGACACATTTTCAGATCTTTGTATAACACATTTCCATATTCCGGTGCGGGGCGTAATTTTACGGAGCGCCTTCTCGATCTTGAGTCGCTCCCCCCCTTTCAGCCCTTCAGCCGCGGCCGGCCGCTCCAGCCCGACCAGGCGAGAACGCCGCGGCCCGACTCCGCGCGCAAGTTCGGCACGGTATTCACTCCCGACCGAGCCGAGGCGACCGGGCGCGGCGGCCCTGAAAGGGGTCTTTCTGAGAACGCAATCTCCGTTCTCATTTTATATGTCCTACAGAGTCTCCTATGTGACATGCCACTACAGAATCCAAAGATTCTGCTGCCTGGCGGTAGGAACAGGTCTCTTTCTGTCTTGTCCGTAACAATAATTCTGTTTTTGCTTGTAACTTAGCGAAAAAAAATTTAGAAAAAAATAAAAACGCCAAAAGATTGAAAAGTAGAAACTCTACAAATCGTGACTTTTAAAAGGAGAATAGCCAACGCGTCGCGGAGCAGAATATAAAAATATAAAAAACGGCAAAAAAATCCTCTAAAACGAATGCTTTTCCGTGGACACGCAATTTGGTACAAGAATTTCCTGTACACCTGACGCGCTGTGTAGTAAGTTGACGCACCTCGCTACAATTTTTTTAACCGAATTATTAAAAAAAAACAGAAAATTTCGATTTTGGGTAGATGTCAAAAAAACTGGAGGGGGTTAAAAAATTTTTAAAAATGGGCAAAAGATTGCGCTTCTAACTATTATTCGACCGAGATCCCCAATTTTTGAATTTCATTCAAACTATGCAACCAGTCGCAGAAACATAGCGCTCGGTAAAAAAAGCCCAAAAAATGGGTTTTACTTTTGTCACGCCGCGAGAAAGTGACATGCAAAATTCCAACATGTATTGCACCTTTTGCACCATTTATATTTTCAATTTTTTTCTTAAACACCTTTACATATTTAACTGAAAATGAAAAAGAGTCTAAAAATGAAAATAAAATTTCGTTTTTGAGAAGGGCACAGAGGGAGGGGGGAAGAGTGGGAGGTCCCGAAAAATATAATAAAAATCAAGTCCCACAGAGGGTTTCGAGAAAAGTTTTCATTTTCAGGATCGGACGAAAACTCGCGAAGTTTAATCTTTCTAAGTGGTTTTTCGGATAAAAATGAAAAAAGCTGAAATTCGACTCAATTCTGAGGAGGATAGACGTCTCGCGATGAAAGTATTTCCCAAAAACGTCGGCGGGCTACGTCCGTTTGAGGATTTGACATTTTTGGAATCGAGCTCTCTCGGTCGACGAGTTTTTCGCGAAAAACGAAAACAACCACAAAGACCGTGCATACTAACAAAGTTGTCAAAATGCGTTGTCATCGACTTCGAGTCGACGTGCAAAATTTCAGTTCGATTGGATGACAGGAAGTGTGTTAATTTTCACTTCCAAGACATTTCCACACACACGTACGTACGTACGGCGGCAACCTAATATTAAGAATCTAATTAAAATAGGTCCGACATAAATTGTAGATCATTTAATTATTTACAAAAATTGTCCTTATACTTTTTTTTCCTAAGAATCATCATTTCTGAGTTATCACGATTCTAAAAGTTAAAGAAGTCATAACTAATTAACTGACCATCACGCCGTTCTCCGAAGGGGTAGGCAGAGAGGATAGAATGCCATATTCCTTGGCACATCACTTTTGCTTCAGCTACATTCATACATCTTCTCATTCATGCTCTACGGTTGTTGAGGCTTTTAACAGGGCCATCCTCCAATACTTGTAGAATCTGATCATACCAGGTCCAGGGTTCGAGGATATATATCACGATATTTATGACTCGATTTTTATTTTTTATATATATCCAAGAAAACTCTCTGCAAATGTTAATAGATGGGGCTAGTTGTATTTTTAAAAATGTAACAGGTTGTTTTTTTTAATATCTGCGGTCGTTACTAGATGGCGCTAGTTGTATTTTAAAAATTGTTATGGTTATTTTTTAGTTTCATAACATCAAAAAGAAACAAACACCCATAACACTACATTAGAAAGAGCAACTTTTATAACTGATGTATAATTATTGCATATATAAGCTTTTTTCAGTATGCAATTCATTTATTTAATAAATAATAATTCAAATACAAAATAAAATCCTAATTATTTCGAGTTTGTATCAATCAACGTTTTTGAAAGGAAAATTTTGAAGCGTATCTTTGGACCGGTTCTAGAAAATGGACTTTGGCACAGACGTTACAACAATGAGCTCTATACTCTATTTGAGTAGCCAAATGTCACAAAATTTATAAAACTGGGAAGACTTCGGTGGCTGGGTCATGTGGAGAGAATGTCCGAGCATCAAGCACCATAGTCCCTACTGAACTCAAGGCCAATAGGGCGAAGGAGCTTAGGAAGGCCAAAATTAAGATGGAGTGACAACGTCCTCAAAGACATCTCTGCCTTAGAGCTTCGGAACTGGAGAGAGCTGGCACTAGACCGAGATGAGTGGAGGAAGATTATTGAGGAGGCCAAGACCCACCAAGGGTTGTAGTGCCAAGAGTGATGATGATGATCAATCGACGTGTGCAAAAAAGGAGAAAAAAAAAGTTTCGATATATATCAAAAAATCCGATTATTCGATTTTTATTATAAAAATCGGATTTTTTCGAACCCTGACCAGATCTTTGGCGGACGCCCTCTATTCCTGTTACCTTCGACACTTGCCCTAAATATTTTCTTAACCATCCTTTCATCGCTCATACATTCTACATGACCAAACCATCTCAGCACTTCTTTCTATATTCTGTCTACCACACTACAGCCAGAATTACATTCGCTTCTAATTCGTTCATTCCTCACTCTATCGACTAAACATTTTCCACACAAGCGCCTTAGTGACCGTATTTCAACCACATTCAGTCAGCTTTTATTCCTTTTTTGCCAATTCCAGGCTTCACTTCCATTGGCATTAGAACACCATTTTGCACCGATAGTCTTGCTTCCTTTGAAAAGTTCTTATTGGCAATAATTGCATTCAGAGCACCATTTACTTTGTAACCCGTAGTCACTCTCCTTTCAATCATTCTCAGCCTTGCCGTCTCTACTAAACATACTTCCTAAATACTCACTCTTTCTTCTCTCTTGAACATCATCACTTTCGATTTGCTGTCATACATCATAAGTTCACTCTGAGTGCATACATCGGACATCAGGGACACCAGGCATTGAAGATCAGTTTTGCTGTTAGCTGTCGTACTCGTCTACGTATAGCATGCAGAATATAGTGACCCCGTTCACTTTCCCTCCTACTAGTTCCTTCAGTTCTTTCATACAATTTTCCTTATCTAGTGAAAAGCCATGGTGACATTACACATCCCTGTTTGACACCTTTTGTAATATCAAACCATGATGCCCCATTAATTCTCACGCTAGCACTACCCTCCTCGTACAGGGATGCAATTGCCTATGTGAGTTTATCCTTCGCCCTGTTATTCAGACAAAACCTTCCGTGACATTCATCTTATTACTTTGTCATACGCTTTTTGAAGATCCACAAAGGCCCAAAAAAGTTTTTGTTTCTTCATAAACTGTCATAAACTTTTCTGGTCCATGCATCCCTCCGTGAACATCCCTTGTACATCCCACACTTTTTCCTTCATTCTCATCCTTACTCTTTCTATCAAAATTGTCGCATACAGTTTGCCAACAGCGCTCAACAGGCTAATGACCCGATAGCTCGCGTAGTCCATTTGCGACCATTTTCCTTTGTACAGAGGCATGATAATAGCTCTTTTCCAATCCATTGGAGTGTAGCTGTCATCTTAACATTGACGTCGAAAAGTGTATGAAGCCACGTGAAAGTTGTATTCTAAATAATATGCACGTCTGCGCCGCCAGGTGGCGCGGAAATGTGTGCATATTATGCAGAATACGACTTCTTCATCTTTTAGAAATGTGATATCTCAAAAATGGCAATTCTTAGGGAAAAAAGTATAAGGAAAATTATTGTAGATAATTATATGGTCTACAATTTGTATCTGATAAATTTTTATGATAAAATTACCAGAGAGATCCAAAAAACTGATAATTTCGTCCTTTGACCTTGAATACATTTTGTAGCAGATGTAGGATTGTTGGGGATTTTTGAAATTTTATTTGTAATAGTGTACCCAAGATCAGCTCTATGCGAATTATTGTAAATTAAAATGTCTATTTTGACCGGACTAATTAATAACACACTAAGAAACAAACTGATATTAACTCTTTCTGATAATACTTAAAAATTATCTGGGGTCGCATTAACCGGGTTGCGGATAAACCGGGGCAAGAAAGGATTTTTTTTTAAGTATTTTGAAATTCTTAAAATGTAAAAACATTTTTCTAACTAACTAATATTACCTAAATAAAAATATATAAAACTCATGCTATGAACAAGAAAATTTGTAAAGATCTCAAATAACAAAATTTTGGGAATCACCACTGTCAATACCGTATTTATTTTGACATAAGCAAGAAAGTGTGCCACGTGTCTAATTGTTAATGTAAGTACGCACTTTAAGTGGTGTATTTTGGACTTATTAAATTATTTTTTCTCTTATTTTATATGCTCAATATTGTATTTTCATTCCGTATATGTATTATGTGCGATTGTATGAGTACTTTTTTCTCCATTTTAATAATTTGGAGTTATGTATAAAAAATTATCACGCAACAAGTGAATGCTCTGTTTTAAATAATATATATATTATTTAAAATAGATTTTGTCTGGAAAGTTTCCTTTTCATAGGATTTTGTAGTTGTTTTACTACTGTCACATCTGGGTCCTCAATCATTTTTTATGTTCGCTGATCAATTAGGAAGCTCTGCTCGCACACAAGCACTTAACGATCTTTGTGAAAGGAGTATTCTTAATTCTTTTATATTTACACGACAAAATGTCAAATAGCACTTTACTAGTACAATAGAATTCCTTTAGATTTTTCTTCGGTATCATCTATGTAACTCACATAAGTGTGACTCTAGGAATTGAAGCACTTTTCTATGTCCTTTATTTTATTTATTACAATGACAGCTATTTTCCGAATTGGTGGGTGTAATTTCGTATTTGTTTAGCCGTGTCATTTGTAAGTTGACAACACATTTGTCTTTAAGCACAGGTTTTGTTAATGATTTTGATTCATAGCGATAATATACGCAAACGCGGGCTATTTCTCAAGCAGCCTGAGCAATACAGATGCACAAGCGTAGTTCAGTACTCTCCCTCCTCCACACTTCCAACTCATTTACTATCAAAACAAAGATATATGATTGTTATTTCAGTATTATTTATGACATATTTATTTATTTATTATTTATGACGTATTTATTTATGAAAGGATCATATTTTGTGCACAAAAATATTAATATAAAGATAATATCTCAACTTGTAGTAACATTAACACCAGCCATAAAATAGATTTTTTTTTAAAAAACTTTGAGGCCTATTCGAAGACAGAAGTTAATTCTCAATTTGAATAATATTTTGCACATGTAATTTTGACTCTATTTTCCATTCTGTCGCTGTTAGAATTGCACCATACCAAAAAAAATTTGGTTCGTAAAAAATCGACCTGTATTTTACGTAACAAAAAAAGTTGATTGAATCTGTCAGATTTTCTGATATTATATTTCTGTGCCATACAGCTGTGTGCGATTATGTGTATCATCATATCAAGTTTGTAGTAGTGTATTTAATTATTTTTCAATTATTTCCTTTGTACAAGATATTATCTGTTTTTTTATTCAGGTCATTTTTCCCTACCACTCTGGATAATCAAAGAGTCTACTGTAATTTTTTTGTACATAAATAGTTTGTTTTTTGCTAATAGGATACATTTTGAATAAACTTTTTTCAGCTCCAATTTGTGGCTATCTTCTCCCATCAGCTGCAGCTGTTATTCCAAGACTGTGACTATCCCAAGTCCTTTATGATCTGGATCGCCATGCACGGCTTCCTCTTTTTATTCCTCTTCTCAGACTTTTACAAGGTCAACTACTCAAAGCTGCCCGGGAAGGACAATAAAGGAGCCTGCAAGGTCAGTTTGTAAATATGTCTACAGAATTTGAAAAACACTAGATTTATCTATTTTGTTTTACTGACAAATACCAGTTACAATATTTTACCATAGTCTTTCAACAAATTGAGTTTATGCAAGATACGAATTGTACCTTGCATAAACTCAATTTGTTGTTCATTTATGCAAAATACAATTCGTATCTTATTACTGATAAGAATTATATTGAAAATTTAAGAAAGTAGTTTTTGATGTTTGTCATCAAATTTGCATCTTCTAAATTAGTTACTCGGTAGTTGTGTTTACTGCATGCATTTTTTAAATATATCATTTACTGCATTTCAGGCTGTAATGCAGGATGAAAAACAAGCCAGTTTCACGAATGGTTACAAGCATCAGAACGGCTACACCCACACCAGCAGCAGTGTCTCTGCCAATTATGTGACAGCCAAAGATGAGCCGGGTGACGCATATTACTCCAATGGAGTGGACAATGGTTTTGTCAAGGACATCCGGTTAAACGGACTCACACACAGAGATAGAGGCCAGAAGGATCAGTGATTACGTTGGATAAATTTTATGCGGTCCAATTTCTCGGTGAATACAAAAGTTCAAATTGTTTTTAATGGATGCAAACAAACTCAAGTGTCTTTAAATATAATGGGACAGAAATAATGTACAGTTTAAGTGAAATGCTTTTTGAACAACACATTGTTTGATTTTTAAATGATGAATAAATAAATCTTGTATTCAAACAGTCACAATTCATATTTTACTCAGTCCAGATGAAGTTTTCACTTTACATTCATGTATCACAATTTATAACACGGTGGCGTCTCACCTTGATACAAAACCTCAGTACACCTTGTGTACGCTGCCACCCAAATATTGGGATGGCTCTGTTACAACCCACCCACATAGCATCATCAGACAAAAAAGAATGTAATTTTATTTATAAGAATAATATACAAAATTAGATAATAATAATAACAGTGGATTTATTTAAAGATTATTTATTATTGAATAAAAATTTATTACTTTTCGTAAAGAAGCGTATGTGAATAAAAATTTATTTCTTTTCATAAAGAGGCATTTAAGAAGCGCTTGTTTCTGGTACTGCTGATAACGCCATTGATGTCCATATCACTTTATGTTATTTTCAGACGCAAGGAGCCAATTACATTTATATTTATTTCGGAATTTTGATTTCTACTACTACTGAAAATCTATCTTCACACATGTACAAATATGAGAAAGAAAGCAGTACCTTCAAAACTGCAGTATAAAGAGTTGATTAACAAGTTTTCTTTGCTTCAAATTCAGCTTTAACAATGTATCTTCTGACCGATCATTAATTTTCAATATGCCAGTTGTCATGTCGACCTGAAACAGATTTGCGGACAGATTATCCATTAATTCAACGGATATGCAATCTACCACACCTGCTGGAAACTTTTAATTTCTTTAAAGAAGTAATTTTTCTCTAATAAAGAAGTAAATAAGTAATCTTTCAACCCATTCAAATGTGCAGAGATTTCATTAATTGAGTCATCGGCTAGTTTCACTTTATTTTTGGTTATAAAACTTTTCCCAACCCACCGAAAACCGACCCACAGTTTTGGAAAAGCTGCCCTATGGTATTATGTAAAGCAAATTTCATGTTCGCTAACAAAGAAAATTACTACATTTGGCAATGGAAAAATTAGCAAAAAATAAAAATGATTTAAATTTTGGAGCACAATTCAGTACTCAAAATAGATGCTGGAAATACAATTTTAAACATTATAAAGTGCTTCAATACATTCATGCATAGTTCACCTATTATTTGCCAATTTCATTTGGGATAAAATAGTTACAGTTGAACCTCGTTAATTTGAAATTCAAGGGACCAACAGCAGCAAATCTCCAACTTTGAAAAACTTCACAAATTTGTAAAAAAAAAAAATATTGGAAATATTGTTGTGAAATTGTGTTATTCATTAAAAGATTGCAAAGTTTTATACATTGACACTTACATATAATAAATTACAAATATAGAAATTGAAAAAAAATAGTTAACATAAATTATTTAAATAAGCGCTAAAATAACTGAAAGACTTTATGACTATAAATCTATAGGATGACGCATGCGAAATATGTACATGGAATTCGTTAAGGAAATCGTCTGGCACAGTGAGCAAAATTCACAATTTTTTGTCCTATCTTCTCTTTTTTTTCATTGCGAATTTTTTCACATTTTTGTGTAGGAAGATATCATATTAAAATTAATACTTTCTATATATTTTAAATATGAATATTATCTTAAAATGAATGAAACAAAATTATTGAATCAATTAATAAATTACCAAACCTACGATGCTTTAAAAATTAAGAAAATTGTTCCACTTTGTGGGCCTTATGTAACTCGCAGTATGAACTCGTGAGATGTCTCTTTTTGTATTAATTTCAAATTAATAATATCTTTTATATATATATTATTTTTGTTTATTCAAGTCAAAAAGTTGCCAACTATGTAAAAAGGGTTGAAAAAACATACAACCCAAACAGTGTTCTTTAAAACAAAATTGTACATAATCAAACTGACAGAATTTGCAAAAACTTTAATAAATGTAAGATTTCACATATCGAGTCACATAAGGTCTACGAAGTGGAGCAATTTTCTTCATTTTTAAAACATTGTAGGTTTGATAATTTATAAATTTATTGAATAATTTAATTAGTATTATTTTAAGAAGTTATCTGCATTTAAAACATATATAATAACATATAAGAACCTGATGAATAAGTAATATATCTTTCCATACAAAAATGTGATAAAAATGCAAGAGAAGATATGGCAAAAAATTGTGAATTTTGCTCACTTTGCCAGATGATGTGACCTTAATTGCTAGTGATGATCGCGGTTGTCAATTTAAAAATTTCCCATTTTGATTTTCAACCATCCGTCGAATGATGTAACATAAAAATATATTAATTTCCAACGCAAGGAGTTGAGAATTTTTACGGGTACTGGGGATTTTGAAAATCGAGAACTTGGGTCATGAATATTAAAAAGGTTTGAATTGACGAGGTTCTAGTTAATTATGACACATTTTGTAGTATTCTTTTTAATGTTATAATATTATTTATTGCATAACATGCTTTTTGTTTTAACTATAAAATAATATTGTCCTCGGATGTTTTATTATTTTATACCCATATACGGATGTAACAGAGCTAGTTCACAATACTTTACAGATTGATTCCTGCCTAGATTAAGAGTCAAAAATGTTCTAGCAAAATTTTCTTAATATCAGTGATTACGTAGTTAAGCAATTTCGATGTTTGCAGTTTTTCGACTTATTTTCTGTTAAACATTGAACTATCATTAAACTAATTCATGTTAATTATTAAAAATTTATTCGCTTTAATACATGTCAAATAAAATGATTAAAAAACCTTGCAAAAAATATTCTGTTTTAAATGTCAGAAATATCAAAAAATAATTCAAACTTTGAATTTGCTTATCTCCATCACAATTGGTGATATCAGGACAGCATTATTGTTTGAACGTTTTCGATTCATAATTTAGGCAGGAATCTACTAGTAAAAGTGTTCTGGACTAGCTCTGTTACAGCCTTTATAACATTTACGTTATATTTATGTTTTCATTTTGCATGTAAATTTAATACATTAAGTATGTTATACAGGGTGTCTATATGTCTGTGATATTGCATATCTCTATAACTATTGATATTAGGTCATGGTTGCTTGGACACTTTCGATTCATTATCAAGGCAGGAATCCACCTGTAAAGTTTTTACTACCAGCTATGAGACACACTGTATATTTACAAATTCCTTTTTATTGTAAATTAATTCTTTGCATTACTATTTTATTTCAAGTAGTACTAGAAAAATGTGTGCTAAGTTTTTACAAATTCCGTTATTGTGTCATTTTCTTAAGACGCTTTCTTCGGGAACCTATGCGTATATATAGATCTGGAAAATATTGTAGATCACCCTGGTACCAATTCAATATTGAGTGTCGAAATATTGCTTGATAAAAATAATCCTTGATTAATGACCACTTCTTGTAAAGGTTACATTCCCATTTCTACATTCCTGAGTCTCTTTTTCTCTCACACAACATATTTATTTATCGAAATAGAGCGCAATATGACAGCTAGATATGTGAATCAATATACAAATATACTTCCATTTATACAATGCCTCGAGCGACAATCCAGAGTTAGCATTCTGTCCTACAGTCTTTCTAAACCTCATTTCAAATATTTCAACTGGTGTTATTTTCCAACTTTGAATAAAAAAAGTTATACTATTTCTGTAAGTGACCTTTTTGGTACCCGAGTAAATCCTTACTGCTAAGAACATCGTTAAGCACTTGCGTATGTTACAGAATTTAAAAATTTAATCTAAATCATAAATTTAAGTTATGTATATAAATGTATGTATTATAAAAATTAAATTAAATGAGAAAAATAAAGGATTGTAAATATTTTACGCAAAGCTTTTATTAAGTTTACCATACTTCATAAAAATGTAGATAATGGCATTTATAAAATATTTTTATTAAGAAATGGCATTTTCTTACATTTAAAATTTTTACATGCTGCAGCTGTTTGATCAGTCACTCTTCCCAATCAGAAGCCATACAAAGCGTCAGAATACATAGTTACTGTCTGAATATATTTGAATAAAAAAATTTATAGTATTTCTGCAAGTGACCTTTTTGGTACCCAAGTAGATACTTACTACTAAGAATATTGTAAAGCACTTGCATATGTTACAGAATTTAAAAATTTAATCTAAATCATAAATTTAAGTTATGTATATAAATGTATGTATAATAAAAATTAAATTAAAAGAGAAAAATAAAAGATTGTAAATATTTTACGCAAAGCTTTTATTAAGTTTACCATACTTCATAAAAACGCAGATAATGGCATTTATAAAATATTTTATTTAGAAATGGCATTTTCTTACATGCTGCAGCTGTTTGATCAGTCAGTTCCCGACCAGAAACCGTACAAAGCGTCAGAATACATAGTTACTGTCTGAATATCTTTTCATTATTTTCTAATTTCTTTTATAATATGTTGTCTAATTATGTTTGTTTCATTTTGTATATACTCACACGTTCACAAAGCATGTTCAGGTAGGTCAATTTTAAGTACCTAGACTTGTATATTATCATTTTGTCTTCTTTATTTTCATTTATGTACAGTATTGTAAGATTGTTTTGTTTGGATATATATGTATTTATTTTCCCAAAACGTTTTTGGCAAAACGCCAATAGATAATTTTGATGGACTCACACGTACACACCTAACCTAATGTCACAGAAAGATATGTAATATTATAACATGTATAGAAACTGAACTGAAAATTCAATGAACTAACCACAGGTGAACCTGCCCGAATTTAATTTCAAATTGATCATGTAGTTTCTTGCACTTTAGGCATGGTGCCATGAAATATTTTGTATTTTTAGTCAAAAATGTTGTAATAAATACAAAAATGAGAATCTTGCAATAGCATGTAGTTCTTCAAATATGAAAATATGATTAGTATTGTAAAATGGTGTTTGAGGAAAACTTATTAAAGTCATAAATGTCCCTTAAATGCCCTTCTGATAACTTATCCATGTTTCTTTTACATAAAATCATGATTTGATTACAAATTTCTATTTGAAAGTTCTAATCATAAGGTAACAGTTGCACAATCAGATATTATGCCCCAATTACTTTTGAATAGATCTATGCAATTTATTAGTTTCCGTAAGTCAACATTTTAGAAATAAAATATGTACATATTACATTACATATTATAAAAGTAATTGAGATTTGTTATTTACAATTTTTATTCTGTTTTATTTATCAAATGAAAATGGTTCTTTTATAGAATATGATCTGTATAATGTTGCCATCGTATGCCTTAGATATCACAATTTATCTTGATACTTGTCACATATTATATACATATTATTGTAAGATGTGGATTGTCTTACTTTCAATTGGTCCAAATTGTAAATATTGACGTTAAATAAATAGGTGCAAATCCACAAATGTGTTCTTTGATTGTCAAATAAAATTAACACATTTCATTATTATTTTTTCACCAAAACATTGAAGATTCCCTTCTCTTGGCAAAAGCTATGGGTTCTTCCCGCTGTATTAAGATGTGTACTGTATGTAGGGAAATTTGTAGATAAATACTGTTCCCTTTTAAGATATAAATATTATATATTTTTAAATAATCCTCAATGGATTGTTGTTTTGATAGAGCGAATGTGTTGTACTGCATAAGTGTGGTCGCTTGTGTGAATACGTTTGTTGTAAAAATAACTCCTTTCTTTGAGGGCCTGTTGTTTATTTAAATATTTTTATAACTTTATCTGTGCAAGCACGAGTGTGGAGTGAAATATAATTATATGTATCGTGTCTTAAAGCTTTCATGTCAGCTGTCTTATTAATATTTTTGCATTCTGTGTCCAAGTGCTGAAATTCTATATTTATGATATTCAAATAATAATATTTTTTCAAAAGCATTTGACTTTTTTTAATCAATTTTTTATTATTATTTGTAGAATTATGTACTTAGTCAGACTGTGGAGAAGGCATTTTCTTAACACCCATCAATGTCGAGTTAATAATAGACCCCTCAAGTTTTTCGATCTAATTTTTTAAGGCGATCGTCTAGAAAGGACGGAGCTCACTTTGCGCTACGATTTATGTAAAAAGTCTGAGGGATGCGGGGTACCGTACGCAGGGTGCGGAAATGTTAGTTCGAGTCTCTCCCGCGGCGCTGACGCTCGAGATAGGGCGAGTGCTGAGGCAAAGGTGGTACGTGGATATTGGCGAATATATTAACTTGTTGAGGGCCAAAAAAACATAGATAAAAATAAATCACTAAGGCCAAAGATTTTCTGAATTATTTGTGATTTTGCTTTTTACGAAAAAACCATGAAAACATGCGTATATTAAAAAAAACACACACATTCATATTATTTTATCGTAATTGTCGTAATGCAATGATTTTTTTATCGTTAAGTAAAAAAAAAAATTTTTTTTCAATTCCGATGCTGTTGCCAGCGCAACATTATACAAAAAATAATAATTTATTTTTATTTGTTTATTAGAGACAACACTGCTATTATTATTTGATAATACCTAATAATCTTCTTCTGTGTGGTATATTTTGTTGCACGGCACAGCACACGACGGGACATTGCACTCATAACACATAAATATGATACACTTTCACACACACACATATTTCAAATAAACGCAACAAAATTGCGTGTATTTTTGTTAATAAATCACTGTTAGTATTCAATTGAATCATAAACCAACAAAAACTGACAAATATCGCAAAACATATCGTATATATTTGTGTATACGTGTACAAATAAATTGAAAAATCGAAAAAATAAATTGTTTTTCCCGCGCACTTTGTGCGTGACCTTGAATGACGGAATATTTGAATTTCGATTGCGCAATACGCGATTGGGGCGCCACCTACAACTATTCTATACGATTTTGACGGCAGAAAAACTTCTGTTATGATTGTTGATTTAAAATACAATCCGTGATGTTTTTGAGTTGAAAATGGAACGACAGGTCACCACTGGATTTCTCTACCGGGAAAAAATCACGTTTTTCAAATTCGATACGCGGCCATCGAGAAATAATTAATTTTGTGCCTGTCGCACATATCCGACGCGGCACTCTGGCCCCTGTCACTGTCTGTCGCACAGGTGCGACGCGGCCCCGCGTTCATTAACAATCTTCGAGGGAAATGTTGAAGGCAACAATCGTAGAGGCCGCCCGAGATTAAGATACGTAGAAATGAAGAGGCTGGCAGGTGATAGAGAGGAGTGGAGAAAGCGAGTGCTTGTTGCAGACCAATCCTAGAATTGCGACGCAAAAAAAATCAAGGCAGGAATATAGTCCCGCGAGGTAATCAATGTTTTCCGAATAACCCTGTAGAACATTGGATATTGCGTAACCCTGCCAAGTGCGTACAAACACATCATTGTAGACCCGATCAAACGCACGTTCACCATTCATTTCCCACCCCCTGGGCGGCCTGCCGTTTCCCGCTGTCCAGCACGCCTCGCCCCGCGGCCGGGCGATGTCGCTCTATGTTCTGTGGATGTCACAGAGAACGCGCGAAAATACACTTCTAAAATAATCCCTGGGAGTGTATTTTGGGGACATGTCAAAATAAAAGATAGTTTAAGATGGCGCCGCGTCGTGTTGTTGCCGTTGGAATTCGGAAATATTTGAAGATAATAAGTACAGAATACACTCGCTTGTATCTTTGTTCCTGGAACAGGAAAATTGTATTTAGGTCACAATTTAATTTTATAATACGTACTTGTAAAGATCCTTCACATTTTCCTTAACCACGTAGGTCCCGTTTATAACATTGAAAAAATATGTTAAAGACTTTCATCTGTGGAAATCTGTTAATGTAAATTTAATAATTATTAAGATAAATTAGATCTGACATATTGGGCGTTATATGTTTATATATATATATATTTTTTAAATTTCTAAGGCGCGATTTTGGCTCATTGCCCATGCCGTGAATATTATACATTTTTTCTGAAAAAATTCTATTTTCAATTTATGCAAGGTTTTCATCATTTTATTCGACTAAAGCGAATTAATTTTTCATAATCTATACAAGTTGCTGTAATTTTTACATATGCAACTTTTTGCAAAAAATAAGTCAGAAGTATTGAACAAAAAATGCATTTTGATGCATAACTGTTGATATTAGGTCGTGGTTGCTTAACATTTTCGGCTCATTATCAAGGCAGGAATCCACCTATATTTTTTTTCTATTGACTATGAGACATCCTGTATATATACAGAATAACAGTTATTGTTTTAAAAATATTACAAATGCTACTAAAATAGGTATATTTTTGTTTTTAAGTTATCTCGGAATATAACTTCTAGGAATTTTGGCATGGTTTTAATGCAGTTATAAGAAGAAAATTAGTTCCAAAATGTTGGTACATAAAAGTAAATATTTATCAAAATGTTAGACGAACTTTGTTATTATGCATAAAAACGTGAAGATTATGTGCTTTTGCTAGTAAATGTCTCTCTGTTATTTAATGTGTACTCCGGGTCAATATTTAAAGTACTTAGTTCCAGATGATATTTCTCCGGGAAAGAGTAAGCCACTAAACAACATATTTGATTTGCGAATCATACGGTACTATTAGCAGACATCGCCCATGACCTTCAAACACTAGTAAAAAAGGTTAATGAAACCAGCAGGAAGTATATATAGCCTGACGATGAACAACCGTAAAATGAAATTATTAATAGTATCAAAAAGATCACTTCCTGCACCTAATTTAATCATCAACAGTGAACCGATAGAATAAGTTTATGGTGGTCTTCTAGTAATGAGACTGTGTGGGGTATAAAAGCAAATGCAGCAATATCCAAAAAAATAAAAAAATGTTTTGAATGCGGTCACCGAAGATTACTAATTAAAAATGTACTGAATTCTAGATTTACTGTATCTTTCACTTCCAAAATCATGTTTCCTATAAAATCTCGAGTTCAGTAGGTACATTATAAATTAGTAATCCTCGATGACTGCATTATATATTTTACATTACTCACCGGAAATCGAACCCGGAATATTGAGTGTTTTAATTTTTTTACATTAAATTAAATATTACTCTGTTTTTAACTAAGTAACAGTTGCTTTTGTTGTGGCGTTGTACTAATATGATATTCCAAATTACCAAAAATATTCACATATGAACAGGAACTACGTTCCAGCTTATTCCCGGTGTGATTCCGGCAGTAATGACACAGCTTATTTACTGAATATAATATTGTGTTACTTGGAAAAGCAGACGCAAGACGTGAAATCCATAATCGTCACGGTAAATGACTTCATTACGGAAAATACCAATTTATAACAATGTTGGTATTTAAGGGCGGCACTTTACTTTAACATTTCGTAGGCAATTAGACATTAATAATTAATTATTACTATTAATTATTTATTAATAGTAATTTATTAAAGTGAATTTCATTACTGAATAGCGTTTATCTAACCCTAGTCATAAATGTTTGCGCAATTAATTTACCTGTAATGACAAATTCATCATGGGCATCAGTAGAAAAATTATGTGCTAGGAGAGGTTTGCGGTGTATCAATTGCGTTATTAGCCGCTATCATGACACTTGACACGACATAGCAATGATTCATCTGTCGTACGTCGTACCTAACCTTACACAATCGCCTGTAATAATTCTGACGACGTTATCAAAACCATAGTATTGTAATTCCTGTTTGGAGATAAACATGTATCTACATTTTAGAACGCATACGTAATAAGCATGATAGCGATGCAGCATCGAGGGATTAGATATATTGTAAAGATAACATTTAATGAACGTGATCATTTTCATTAAACAGTAAATAGTTCTGGATTGCACAAATAGATTACAGCAGTACGCAGAATGACGCAGTATATTTAATCATAGAATGATTTAGACATTAGTAATAATTAGTGATGCAACGAACACTACATTCACGAATACGAATACGAATGTCAAGCCTACTTATTCGGCGAATACGAATACGAATAATTCAAAAAGGTAATAAATAAAACACCACTGTTCTTTTTTTACTAAGAGATTTACTTAAGAGATTACTAAGAGATTAAGAGCAAATTTTTGTTCAAAGAGCACGACATTTATTTTATCCGTTTGTACATTCCCAGCGATAGAAAATAATTATCACCTTTTTCACGCTTACGAGAGATCATATTATTAGATTTAATCTGAAATCATTTTATAAGAGTTAACAATTTTACACACAATTTTACATAAAATGAAATGAACAATACGTATTACAAAACAAAAACTATATGAAATGAGCACCTAGCTTTATTATTAACCCAACGAAACTAGATGAAAGAACTCATTTTATGCTGTGAAACAAGTAATAATTGACAACTTGAGAACTCAACAAATCCATTCATTCAATGTTAGGGGAATCCCCGGATATTTGAATGCGTAGGTGTGTTCGGATACACGGTGCACAGCCAAACCGTAATTTGCGTTGCGTTCAGTTATAAATAGTTTGTTTTTAATATTCATGATGATATTCGGCGAATACGAATATTCGGTAAATACCTACTATTCGGCGAATACGAATATGCATGGCACAACCCCAAAAATCTTATTTTTAAAACTATTTAGTAATTATAGATTATATTGAGCTGGTATTTTTTGCAATCCTCAAAAATATCCCAAAGAATACAACACCAAAAGAAAATTAAATGATAATGTGAAACAAGAGAGTCAAGAGTATAAAAAATTATGTTTTTCCATAGACAATCGGCAATATTCTATACGATACGCTTACTTCATTCTGCTTGCAAAGCTTCCGTCAGTCGGATGCCTGTGAGCAATGATTACGGTTATTTTTTTTATAAAATTGCGAAAAATTTAGTAGAATATTGTTCGCAGTGTATAAGAAATGCAGTCAAAAATATTATAGAATATTTTCAAACCATTCTTCATCAAAACGCAAATTTGACTGGGGTCACGTTTGTACCCCACTCCGACCCCTGATCCTATTTACGATATTCCGGTATCCGAGGGTTAAATATACCTATATGTGCTGGTTATCGTAGATTTGTTGTTTGTACAAAATTGCACTTTACTTATAATTTATGCTATGTGCAGTTCCTATATTTCACATTCTCGTTTCTATCCACCTTGAATTTTGGTATTTAATTAATTACGTAATATATAAAAAATATGAACAGTTAAAGTAATTCTACTACATATATCCAATAATTAGAGCCAGTTTTTTTATCAGTAGTACGTTAGTTATAGTAATAGGTAATAAAAACGCAAAAATCTATATTTTTTCATAACTATCACTACTATTTACTTCTGATCAAATAACCGGCACTTACTGATACTCGCGTTTCTACTAACTGAATATACGTTGAATATTATGCTGTAACATCACGTTTCTTAGCAAGGGTAAGTGAAAGTAGGTAAGTAGAGAGGATACAATGCCACAATCTTCTATCCTGGCAGACCACTTTTGCATCGTCCATTATATTCTCCTGCTCGCTCTTAGGTTGTTAAAGCTTTAAACAGAGCCGTCCTCGAATATTTGGTTTTTCTGATCATGCCAGATCTTTCGCGGACTCCCTCACTTCATGTTACTTTCGACACTCGCCTCATATATTTTCTTTACTATTCTCATTTCTCCATTCTAACTATCTAACTATCTACTAAAGCTAGCATTGCACTTACTATATGTATACTGTACGATATTTATTAATATCCTTGCATTGTGTATTTTTTTGCTTTATTCTAATACTTATTTTTTTATTAGATATTTTAGTTAATTACAGTGTGATAATTGAAATAAGTGAAAAATTGTAATTGTAGTAAATTCTATCATATTTACATGTCACCGTCTATTTCTTGAATAGCTAATACAGAAGATTATCAGCGAATTTAGTATTTCATTTGATTTAATTGCTTTTATATAACATTTCATTTTACTGAAATAAGTGAATACTTGAAATTTTTTGAGTGAATTTGACAACCTCTTATGTAACCTTTTCTACTTTGCTGTAATAATATACGAAATTGTGAACTAAAATTTATTTTATCTAATCAGCCTTTCCCACCTGCAGAGAATTGTAAAATCTAAACTAAAAATGTATGGTACAGCGAATAAGATGATAGTGAAGAATCCGCCTGGGGTTCATGTGATTCTGTTGAGCCAGTCGGTGAAGTGAAGTTCTTTCAGAGAAAGTTCTCACGTCCCGCTATGCTCCCACATACGGAGCATAGCGGGACACAAATGCCATTTTACATTTATGTATTCGCATATCGTAGATTTTTTATCGTAATCGTGAAAAACGTATCCATAGTCGTTCGCAATGCATTAAACCATGATATTGAGTCAAAACTTGTTTAATCATAATATTTTATCTTGTAGGTATGTTTGAGTCTTACGTATCCCACTATGCCCCCCCCCCTCTCCTACTTACATTGATGTAAAAAATTTAATTGGGTCACTGATGTAACAAGCTTAATTGTAACTTCCTAGGGCATTGTTTTAACAGTTTTGGACTTATAATTTAGACTGAAAGTTTCCTATAAAGTATTGTAGACTAGCTGTGTATAAATAAAATAAATACACCGGTAAAGTCCCAAAGTCCTTAAACAGCTGATTTTAAATATTTCCCTTATTTATAAACATAATAATAAATACTTTCCCTTGGGGTCAAGAGCAGTTAAGAAATTATCATTAAATTTCTGTATCAGAAAAACTTTTCCAAAGAGTTCAAGGGTAGGTACTATTTTGTAAAAATAGTAAGTACCTACCACTATTTTAAAAAAAGCACTGCGATCTCTCAAGAACAGACAGTGTAGTGCTAATAAACTTTGTTTTTATGTACGAAGTAAGCCAATGAGGAAAAATATAATATCCAAAGTCATATAATAGAACATTTAATTATGTTTTGAGTCAATAAATGAATTAAAAGACGGTAAAATTGTTTTTAAGTACAGGGTGAAAGAAAGCTAATCCACAATACCTTATAGATAAATCCTACCTAAATAATGAGTCGAAAATGTTAAACAATGTCCTAATATCGATTGGTATTTATGTACACAAGCGACTTCAAAATTTGCATTTTTTAAGGCTTCAGATTTATTTTGTGATGATAAACTATCATTAATGTAAATTAAATATTAGAAATTGGTTTGCTTTAATATAAGTCAAATAAATGTCAAATATGTAATTTTTTTACTTTTATTTTTTTATTCTTATCTACTAGGGATGGGTCGTCCACGTCCGTCCATCGACGAGACGATCAACTAGTTGAATTCGTCAACTAGTTGATCTATTTTCAACTTTATAGATAAAAAAATAAATGTATTATAATTTTGTTTACACCACTTTTTATTGATTTTTTACATGTTTCGGGAACAATGTTCCTTTACTCAGATTGAGCCTTAAACTAAAGTTGACAAATAATACAGATATATTTATTTATTAATAATGTCACCACAAAGTGAAAGCCTGACTTTGAAAGATTTATTCTTCAATAAATTTCTAGATAACATCTCAAATGTAAAGTATTTTTAAATTATGTATTTATTTATAAATTTATAAATAATAAATAAATGTAAAGGTTTTTATCATTTTATTTAACTTGTATTGAAACGAATGAATTTTTCGTAATCAATTTGAGTTAGTGTAGTGATAGTCCAACGTTTTCCAAAAAATAAGTCAGATATATTGAAAAAATTCAAACTTTGATGTCGCATATCTCCATAACTATTAATATTAGGTCATGATAGCTTTCGACTCATAATCAAGGCAGGAATATAGTCCTGCGAGGTTATTAATGTTTTCCATATAACCCTGTACACATGCAATGATATGTACCTAATATATTTTTTTATACATACATTACTGCTTTGTACTTATTTATATTTTTAATTTTTATACTCTTATTTTAATGCTTATACCCAATACTTTCACTGCTTATATATGTAGTTTATATTTATATTTTACTGCTTACACCTGATATTGTTGTGTATATCTACTTCTTTCTTTATTATGTATAGAAAGAAGTATATAAAACAATATATAAAAGCCTATAATGTGCGTAAACAAATAAATAATAAAATATTTATTTTTACATATAAGCACAAGTATCGGTTTTACTTTCCCCGAAACTATATTCCTTCGAACTTCTTTAAATTTTAAAAATTAACGTAATAAAAATAGCCAACGATAGTCCGCGTAACGAAGTTGATGCGTCAACTAGTTGACGAATTCAACTAGTTGATCGTCTCGTCGATGGACGGACGTGGACGACCCATCCCTATTATCTACCTTATTCTATGTCGGTCCTTATTGCACCCCTGAGACAATGAAGTGGTTTGTGCGGACTCCACGAGTGCCTTTGCTCCATCTGCGGTATAGCGAGGAAACCGCCTAAGCATCAAAAAAATGGCGAAAGATTGGCCGATATGGGAGCTTTTGCGGCCCTAGGTTTGCAGCGGGTCCTACTTCATTGTACATGAAACCTTATCAACGCGATGTGCCTCCATAATGTTGTTCGTTATTTTTTTATCATTATGTCATTGCAGCTTCCGAGTACTGGTATTAGTTAACAGAAACAATTGTCAAAAGCTAACGAATTGTAATCGGACAAAAAAAATACAGACGTCATGAGTGTTGTCGCCGTTGCGTGCTGTGTTGCTCTAGAAAGATGATTGTGCCACTCGCTAAGGCGCAGTAAGTTTATTGATTGTGATGTAATAATGTGTTGTTATATACAATACACAAACATAATTGGTTAGGAAGAGCTGGTGGTCGTATGTATTGTTAATAGACTGGACTAGGCTGACATGCGAAACTAAATGAGGCAATTTGACGTGCACCGCTGCTCTGAGTAAGCTTACTTCAGTGAAGGCTGATAATGTGCTACTTTGGGATTTTTGGATTTAATAGGTTGATGCAAAAGTTCCATGTCCCATATTTGGCGGTAGATGGCACTGAAATGCAAAACTTATTGACTTTATTATTTGTAAAGTTTCAAGGTTATTTGAAAGAAAATGTTTCAGTGGATACTTCGGAAAAAAATTGTGTTATTTTTTAACAATTCTGTTAAGCCTCAAACATGGCAGAAAATAATGAGCATTTTCGACATATTGTAAAACAAAAAAAATAGTAAAACATTCTCGAGGCATCGCGAAATCAACGTTTTGTATAAAAAGCGAGCGGGCGCGCGCAAAGAGTTATTGCTGTTCGACATCGCGACATAGAAGTCCACAGGTAAAAGCGAACCATCAAACGGTGTCTCAGTGTGTGCCTAGCGAGCCGAATACCAGCGAGAATAATTAAGACGAATACCTAAAGGGCGTTTGGAAATAAGTGCGACCACTTACGTGCGAATTACAAAATTGGCGTGAATTAGTGTGAATCAAAGAACGATGCTCCGATTCATGTCCAGCAACTTATGTGATAAATAAAAATTTTATCGTAAGTGTTTCATTTACCTATCAAAGCCACGATTCCGTGACAAAATTATGCTTTCGCAGACAGCCGTAAGTGATTTGGAAAGTTTCGTGAATTTTTTTTAAGGCCTAGTGAAGCATCACGTTTTAGAAGACCACCTTAGGCTAATGACGACAAAATATTGGTTAATTGAAAAAGATCGGCATTTAACAGAGAGATTGGAAAAATTCTTGGAATCAACCAGTCCACAGTGTCGAGGCATCAACTTGGAATGGTTAGGTTAGGTTAGGTTAGGTTAGGTTAACAGAAAAAAAAATGTATATTTTTGCTTGCGATTGTCTACTGAAACGCATCTTAATCAGTCCATTTTTAGCGACTAACTAACTAACTAACTAACCATCACGCCGTTTCCCTACAGGGGTAGGCAGAGAGGATTGAACGCCACACTCTTCTATCCTGGCACACCACTTTTGCTTCGGCCACATTCATACATCTTCTCATACACGTTCTACGATTGTTGCGGCTTTTAACAGGGCCATCCTCAAATACTTGTAGTACCTGATCGTGCCAGGTCTTTCGCGGACGCCCTCTATTCCTGTTGCCTTCAACATTCGCCTCATATATTTTCTTAACCATCCTTTCCTCGTTCATACGTTCCACATGACCAAACCATCTCAGCACTCCTTTCTTTATTCTATCTACCACACTACAGCCAGCATTGCATTCACTTCTAATTTGTTCATTCCTCACTCTATCGACCAAAGATTTTCCACACAAGCGTCTTAGTGACCGCATTTCAACCGCATTCAGTCTACTTTCATTCCTCTTTTGCCAATTCCAGGCTTCACTTCCATACATAAGGGTTGGCACTAGAACGCCATTATGTACCGCTAGTCTTGCTTCTTTTGACAGATTCTTATTGGCCATAATTGCATTTAGTGCACCATTAACTTTGTTTCCCGCAGTTACTCTCCTTTCGATATCATTCTCAGCCTTGCCGTCTCTACTAAACATACTTCCCAAATACACAAACTCGTTCACTTGTTCTAAGCATTCGTTGTTTATAATTACATCACACTTAGTCACTCTTTCGTCTCTCTCGAATACCATCACTTTCGATTTGCTGACATTCATCAAAAGTTCACTCTGCATGCATACATCGGACATCCTGGATACCAAGCACTGCAGATCAGCTTCACTGTTAGCCACTAATACTGCATCGTCTGCGTATAGCAGACAGGATATGGTGAGTCCGTCCATTTTCGCTCCAACTTCTAGATCCTTCAGTTCTTTCATACAATTATCCATATACAGGTTGAAAAGCCATGGTGACATTACGCATCCCTGTTTGACACCTTTTGTAATATCAAACCATGATGTGAATGTCCCATTAATTCTCACGCAAGCACTACTTCCTTCGTACAGGGATGCAATTGCCTGTATGAGTTTACTCTTCACCCCATATTCAGACAAAACCTTCCATAACTTTCGTCTTATCACTCTGTCATACGCTTTTTGGAGATCCACAAAGGCACAAAAAAGTTTTTGGTTCTTTGCCAAAAACTTTTCGGTCATCTGGCGCAGTGAGAAAATCTGGTCCATGCATCCTCTTCCACTCATGAAGGCTCCTTGTACATCCCACACTTTTTCTTTCGTTGTCAACCTCACTCTTTCTATCAAAATTCTCGCATACAGTTTGCCAACAGAGCTCAATAGGCTAATGGCCCGATAATTCGCGCAGTCCATTCGCGACCCTTTTCCTTTGTATAGAGGCATGATAACAGCTCTTCTCCAATCCTTAGGAGTGTAGCTGCCCTCTAAACATTGGTTGAAGAGTCTATGAAGCCACGTGAGTATTACTGGACCACCACCCTTAATGTACTCGGCAGCAACATTGTCATAACCCACAGCCTTGCCATTCTTCATGTGCTTCAATGCTCTTTTAATTTCTTCCACAGTTATTTCATTCACACTGTCGTCACTATTCATAAATCCGTTGGACGCCTCAAAGGAGTCCTCACTCACATTCCCATTACTCTCATACATTTCTTCAAAAAATTCCTTCCATCTATCTTTTATTTCATTCTCGTTTCTAAGCATCTTTCCATTCTTTGACATAATAGCATTCACACAACCTCTTTTCGTACCACTTCGAGACTTTTTAACTTCCTTCCAAAAGATCTTGATATTCTCTTGGAAGTTCTGAGTCAATTTAAGACCCTCGTCCTTCCTCAAACGCTCCTTTCTTTCTTTCACTCCGTGCTTTACCTTTTTCTTACATACAATATATACATCCTTTGCTAGCGTATATCCATTCACATCTCCATTCTTTGATGCCAAGAGGTTACACCACGCTTTTTTCTTCTCATTTATAAGATCTCTAATCTCGTCATCCCACCATGCATCTCCTTTCTTCCTTCCTTGGACGGTCACACCGCACACTTCCTTGGCTGACTCATACAGGCTCTTTTTGATGTGTTCCCATGCACTATCAATATTGAGCTCTTCCATACATTTCTCATTTAACCTTTCAGCGGTTTTCCTTTCAAACTTTTCCCTGGTATCCTTCTCTTGCAATCTTTCGATTTTGACCCTAGTCGGGGCTACCACTGTTTTCTTCTTAGATCGCCACCCATGAAACAGATTCACTCTTGATACTACAAGAAAGTGATCCGTTTCAATTTCAGCGCCTCGAAATACTCTGGTGTCAACAGTGGCGGACCTCAATCTAGAGTCAATTACAACGAAATCAATCATTGACCTTTCATTTCCTCTTTCCCACGTATATTGGTGGATTCCTTTGTGTTCAAAAAAAGTATTGGATACAAAAAGGTTCCACTCCAAACATACTTCAAGCAAACTATCGCCATTTCCATTCGTCCTTCCATCCCCAAATATACCAAGCGCAGACTCGAAGCCATCTCTTCGAGTTCCAACCCACCCATTCAAATCTCCAGCCAAAATCAATCTTTCGCTGTCGCTTTTCATGTCTATGACATCTCTTACACTCGTCCAAAACTCATCTTTCACTTCGTCTTTATCTGAGTTTACAGGGGCATAACCTACAATAAGAAATACCCCAGTGATCCCAATTTTGAAACGGATCCACATGAGCCTGGCACTAATGAACCCATATTCTTTCATACATTCGACCATTCGCTCAGAAAGCAGCGTTGCAACACCCTGGCATGCTCGGTCTGCCTCTGGGACTCCCGACCACAGTACGAGCAGACCATTGTGTTCCATCTCTCCACTTCCTTTCTTCATACTCTCACTTATACATAGTACATCTAAACATTTACTCCTCATGCTCTCACACATTTCATTCATCTTCCTTTCCATTCCTCCTCTAATATTCCACACACCAATCCGGCATTCTATCCTCCTCTTTGCGCCACCGTGGGGACTGCGGCATGACAGGTGGCTAGCCTTGTCGCTACCTATAGGCATAGTTCCCACAATTACTACCTAACACTCACATCAAGCACTCATCTCTCGTTTGCATTTCTCACAATACTTGGCTTACATCTAAACTACACATAATAGTAGGCTAAAATTGTTCACAAACTAAACTACATATAATAATAGATTCCCCTATACACATAACACTAATAAACAAACAGCTTAAATCTAAAATACACATAATAAGAGTCCAGTTCAAAGTGGTCCGAAACACACGTCGGGCTAGGATCCTAACTTCATTTACAACTATTGTCCTTTTCACACATTGGATTGCGCACAATTTATTGTCCTTTTCACAAAAATGGATTGCGCACAATTTCAAGCAGAAGAGGTCATGATCTAAGCACGGAGATGCCCCTTCAACCAGCGCAAAAGCCAGTTTACATCCGAAGAAGATTATGCTCTGCATTTGGTGGTATTGGAAGAAAATCGTTCAGTATAAGCTGTTACCTGAAAACCAGACCACTGCATTGATTCGATCAAATATTTGTCGTCTAAATACTGATCACAAGTATGTTTTTTTTTTTAATTTATATATCTTTTAAATTTATATATCTTAAAAATAATAATATTATATGAGCATAACATAACTTAAAAATAAACTTGGTAGTGAGACTAGGTATCGTATAATATATAAAAATGTATAAAAGGAAAAGATTATAATGTCATATGAAAATAACAAAACTTAAATATAAACTTAGTAATGAGACTAGGTAACCGATGGAGATAATAAAAAAACATGAACATCAATATGAATCACTGGGATCAAGATGAATAAAAAAATCATGGAACAGCTCAAAGTAAAAATAAAAAGGCAGTGAGGCCAACAGAATGAGGCATGTGACATGTGACTTTGTCTAGTTTCCAGAGTCAAGTTATTTAATAGGAATTTCCTTATTTCCTCCTTCCTCTTCTTGTAGATTCTTGACGTGCTCCGGTATTTTATTGAAGAGTCGTGGTACTGTGTCCTCTGTTGTTCTTGCTCCGTAGATGTTGTTGATTTTTATCACATTGAGTTGCCTGTTTGTGATTTGCCGAATTCTGTGAATTGAAGCAAGCGATCAGAAGCGGTTTGAATTAGCTGACAGAAAGGGGACTGGGTTCCATCAAGACAATGCTAGACCACACGTAACTTTGGCCACATAACAGAAACTTTTATTTATATTATATGGATGAATATTTTGGTCTAGTCCCCATAGTCTCCCAAACTTGCGCACTACGATAATATTTTGGGGATATCAAAAATTTACAAAGATGATCCTTAAAATACCTTACTTTCTGCAGCTGTCGAACCCAAACTGGTATCGCAGAGTTTTCCACTGTCTTTAACTTAATTAACTAACCTAACCTTACACACTATAGCCAACTCCCTAATAGACTGCTCAGACGAATATCGATACCATCCATACTAACCATACTAACATAACATAACTGACTTACGCACTGCAAACACAAAACACACATTTTTCTACAGAGCTTCTCTACACTTCAATACTCACTTCGAGGAACTCGACTTATTCAACACAACATTCAGTAAAATCAAATCAAATACCAACACACAGACCATAATTACCCAATCAATGTATATTGATGTCTCACAGAGACGAAACTGTATTCTTATGGGAAAGTAGGTATAGAAGTCTTTTGGGTATACATAGGGCTTACGACCTATCGTACGGCTGGCTTAAGTGATCACTTTACACAATGTAACGTTCGCCATTTCCACCATGATAGAATACCATGTCTACTAATTTTTGGAAACTGTATATATTTAAATTATACGCCACGTTTCACATATGAATTATAATGATCCTCAGCGCGGCCAGCACCAAAGCTTTTTCATTCCCCTTAAATGACCACGGATGTCGCTAATGAGACATCTATATTGATTTTGGAGTTTTTTTAGCAATATCTGTGTAATGAAATTCATCCGAATTACTAGCATTACACTAGGATACGCCAGAAATATTATTTCAATTTTTATTAAACTCCTTTTATCAGTATTTTCATTCAGAATATTTTGAGTACTAGTACTCAAAATATTCTAAAATTACCCAATTTGTCCCATTTCCCTCCTCTCCCTGTTTTATCCCCTCTCGAATTTATTTACCTGTTATTTTTTAGCTTATTGAATTTATGTCGTTATTATACTGACTTATATTTTACTGACTACTGTTAGGCACTTGTAAATAAACCATTCAATATTTCTCTCATCAACTTTATTCAGATACAAGTATACGTATGTAATATAATAGTATGTACAATAAGTGTTTGTTGGTGTTTGTGTTCTTAGTCCTCTTTACTAGGAGTTCCTGTGCTGAAGCGGACAAGTTTTTTCTTATTTATTATCCTTTTTTAAATTTCTATGCCGTTTTTAGTATACTATTTAATTTATCTGCATCAATTTCATTTAGCCATACTTCTATTTTTTTTTATAACTCGTCAATCTTTTCAATATTTTTCAAGGATGTTGTAGAGCTTAGTTGCAAAATAAATATGAATTCGTTGGCCAAAAGTCGTGTTAAACGTTATTATTATATAATAAGTTTCAATATTATTTTAAAAGTTGGTAGAAATCAGTTTCACACACATATAGGTACTAATTTCTTCATCGAAATTGTCCAAATGTTAAATTAAAACCAAATATTCGCCATGACAGAAATATTGACATTTGTCAAATGTCTTGACATTACTCATAGAAACTTTACGCGTAAAAAAATACTTCTCGTCTATATAGTCTTGGGATATTATAAGGATGATGTTATTCTCAGTATTCTATTGGCGGATAAATTTAATACGAAGAAAGCGTAAAAGTTATTCTTCACTTCTGTAGGCTTCGCACGCTTGAATGATTTTTTGATTACTTTGGAGGCTTTTTGCTTTCATGCGCCGCCGCTGGATATAATCAATAAGGGTGTTGGAGGCCTCTACCGGATAGAACCGGTCCAATACAATATCATTTGATCCAATCATCGCCAACAACGAAGCCAAATGGCGCTAGCCATGTTTTAGATTTATATTTATGCTCGCTCATTTATTCATAATTTTTATCAATCGAAGTCGACGAATATAACCGCGGTGACGCACAACTCGGTCATGAAGTTAATAGAAATAAATTAAATAGCTGTTAAGATGAAACAACGAATTTTGAAACGGTGATATTAAAATACTTTTTTTTTACATTAGCAACACACAACACGAATAAAAGATAATGCCCAAAATAAAATAAGTAAATACTTATTTTATCTTTTTTTTTTCTAATTTTACAACTCATCACCATGTAAACATTGAAAAATCACTTTATGTATTTGGTAATAATAAATACACGATCAAAGAACGTGAAAAAAAAAAAGAACGGCAAAAATTTTTGGAGGAGCTGGGATTTGAACCCAGGACTTTCAGCATGCGAAGCAGACACTCTACCACTGAGTTACACCCCCGATGAAGCGTTTCGCCAAAATAATATATATAAACCCAAAGTACTATTTACGAGACTTTCTTGTTTACTTTTCAAAATTATCGAAAAATCTTTATAATAAAAATAATGTTTTTTTGTGTTTTGATCACAGTTAAAAAAATCTGTATTATGCAATTTATTATATTATTTGCTCAAAAATACCCTTTTCCCAAAAGGTTAGTTAGTAAGGTAGGTAGGTACTTCCTACCTTCTTTTTTTTTGCGAAATCAACATTATGATTGATTCGTGTAGTGTTCGGTGCTCGTCAAAATACATCCGACTCACTCTTTAGGGAATGACTATGCATATAACCGGAGCAAGTGAGAAAAACTATGATAAATACGTATGTTAGGGTTTTATTGTTCTAATAATATTACGTAGGTAGGTACCTATGTCATGTAACAAAATGGAATTAAATAATATGCAGTGAAATTAATTTAAAATTGATAAGACACTAAAAAATTAACACATTAATAGGTTGTAGGTTCCTTAGTAAATATTTAAGCTAATCATTTTTCTTCTCCAGTAAAGTTGATAAATATGACCTGCCTACGTACTATTAAATTATTAAGATAACGATATGCGGTAGGTAGGTACCTACCTGTACCTAGTGTTATATGTATAAAAAGTCTAATGTGAAAAATAAGACTCGGTTCCTAGGATTGTACCGACCCCCGAATACCTACCTAGGTAGGTAGTTGGTAAGTGAGTGTCTTGCCATTTACCTACCACTAGACCAAAAAAGCACATCAACTTATTCCAAAAGTCAAGTACCTACCTACATACCTACCGAGGTAGTTTCGTCTAACAAAAAATCCCGACAAAAATGTTTTTTTACATGCACAATATCCAACTCAAAATATAAGTCAGGCGTTTGATCTTTCGAAAGAATCTGATATTCTAAGGGCCGGTTGTTTCAAGTTGGATTAAAGTAAGCGTTCTTTTAAAGCATAGATTTTTACGTTCTCCACCAATCAGACGATCCGTTTTCGTAAAAATCTATGCTTTCATCGACCGCTTACTTTGATCGAACTTGAAACAACCGGGCCTAAGCATAATACATATATCCTAACAAATGACATTAATTTTTTGAAAGAGCTTTGAAAATGTGAAATTAAAAACAGAAAAAATATATTGTTAAATAAATTACGAGGTACCTAGGTAGGTACGTGCGCACCCATTTATCTTTTACTACGGCGCTAACAGTCACGTGACGTTTGTAATGTCGCAGGGCATTCGGGAGTAGACGAGGTCGGGCACAAACCTAACCCAAATAAACCGGTTCTCTTCACCGAAGGTGGGTCAATAAACCACTTACGCAAGACGGAAAGGGACAGCGAGGAAATCCATAGCAAAAAGACAGAGAAGCTCCGATCCTGGGAGCGACATCCTAAAGCGCCGTACTGTAATAGAAAACACGCCTGCGAACGAAAGAGAGGTTCCTTCTCAAAGAGCGGCTGCCAAAGCGGTACGTCCTTTGCAACGGCCTTTGCGTAGCCAACTTCACACAAAGCAAAATAATACAATACATACTCAAATCGAACTTTGCATAAACTCTCATTTGTCATTCGTTCTTTGATGTGCAAATGTTTTTAAGCGTTACCTAAATATTATTACAATATCCTCGCATTGTTACCAATAATAATGACGCTTTCGACTTTCAACAATCGCGAACAATACAAAAATTCGCTTCTCGCCGGCGCCGGTTCGTTACGTCGATAACGGGAAGCTTATAAACGAGCGAGATAGACACATGGCAGGGTTTGATACAGGCGTGCGTTGGAAGAGCTCCGAGAATGTTTGAATGAGCGGAAATTTCCACGCTTGTGCAGAAGTACGCATGTGCAGAAGTACGCGTCAGAGCACACGTAGCACGTAGGTATTAGATTATTATCGAAGGGTTAGGTACATGATGGATCGTGCATTTCGTTAAGTTATTATTTTTTATGTTAAAATGTAATAAAAATTATTTTTAGTTGACCTTCCTGTTGATGTGAACACCGAATGAAACGGATCAATATAATTTTATAGGCGTTTTATTTGCTTGGACCAAACATATCTGGTTTTATTTATGTAGGTACAAAAATACATAGGTACATATCGTTTATCTTTAAAGCGAGTATTATTTTTTTCAACACCTTTTGCAGCACTTAAAATAATATGTGCCTAATATTTACTTATATTATAACATTGAATATTTACAAAATATGTAAATTATAGTAGCTACAAATTATACCTACCTAGATTCAGACACACTTTTCTTACCCTTCAAATAAATTTACTTTAACGAATTGGCTTACAACTAATTTATTGATTATAACATGTTTTAAGTTTTAGTTTTATGTTGTAAAGTCCTAAATATTAAGTGGGTAGGTACCTACCTCCACTGTTGTTAATTATTGTGTAAAAATATATTGGTTGGGTAAGATTGGCACAAACCTTCTTGAAAGCTTTGAATGCCTTTTGTCTGTGATTTTCTAAGAATTCTCAAACTGAATCAAGCACTGCTTTTTGTAAATTTAAAACATGTTGTAAACACAAAAAAAAATGTTTATTGTGTTTGGGATTGATTGATAGCGAAAAATAATTGTGGTTTATGACATTCACATCCAAATAAATTTATCTATTTATTAATCGAAATAAACACCATTACATTCGATAGAATCATATTTTTTTTCGATTAATTATAAGTTTGTTTATTCCACTAGTGTAAAATTCCAAAGTTGATAAAATTTCGAAATGCAATTTCGGCAGTAGCTTGGTCGTTAATGAACGTACCTTGTAAAAAGTTGAAATGCTTAAACAACCAGTGATAATCTGTTGGCATGATGGATGGCGAATATGGTGGATGATTCAAGGAAGTTCGATACCCCAATTTGTTAAAATATTGGAAGGTCAATCGACACAACAGGAAATTTCTCTTATTTGCTTATGTTCCATTTTTATTTCCATAGCTATATTTGAATCAATATTAACAATAAAAACGACATTTTTGTAACCAACCAAAACAAAACGAAATGACATTAACATGATTTAAAATTATATTAACATGAATTAAGATAAAAACATTCGCATTCATTTTTCTACCAACCTAACAGACGTGATGATGATTTAACGTTGGTACAAAGTACAGAGAATAATTTTGGCGATGAATATTGGTCACGGTCCATCTTTTGTTCGATTTTAATTGATTTTGACCTTGGACATTTCACTTGAGAGGATCCACAGAAGACGAACACAGTGCTGAATTGTCTGGCGGTCGGTCATTTCTGGTTCGAACCAGTTTGTGATTTATGCTACTTAAATTCTTTCAGAAACATTAAACGTACAATTATTCAGAAACCAGGATGCGGCGTTGTGACAAAAAGCTCACCATTCTTATCTATAAATAGGTGTTAAATAATTTTATTAACCCTCCTCAGCCATGCAATAAATAACAGGTTTACCAAGCCTTAATTAATACCTACCTGTAATATTTTCGTATAAATTCATTCAAATCAAAAATTATAGTTATATTAATTAATAAAAAGGAAACATTTTGTATAAAACCACTATTTATTGAATTACAACATGTTTCGGGTCAACGGTCCTTTCATAAGGATACAACATATACTAAAATCTATTTATATTTTTTATATACAACGCAGGTATACTAAAAATTTAATTTAGAAGTATAGACTGTAGACATTAAAAAAAACAAAAAATTAATTTATGAGAGTAGAATAACTTATTAGGAACTAATCTGAAAACAGAAAAAAAAGAATAAGGTCATTTGAGTCCTATATTTCCAGACACCGCTAACTCCATACTAAAGCAATTTACAGCAGGTCAAGTAATGTATATCTTATTGTGTGAAATGTTATTGCCTACATTGTTAGTTTTTCTAGAAAGGTTGTTTATATTTATATACAAACTTTCTAGAAAAACTAACAGTGTGGGTAATTACTAATTACATCTCACACAATAAGGTATAAATTCCTTGACCTGTTGTAAATTGCTTTGGTATGGAATTAGCGGTGTCTGGAAATATACGACTCATTTGTAATATTTCATTTGCCACTAAATAAATTTTCTTCTTTTCTAAATAAATTCTGTTTGTATATAGAATTTCTAAACCTTTGGTGGTTTATTTCAAAAAGGTATTCGAAAATTCAGAATAGTTGTTGCTATTTAAACATTTTAAGTGCTCCTTAATTCTAGTATCAAAATTTCTACAAGTTTTATCTGTATAAAAATGTTTGCTATCAGTATCTATTGGTTTATTTCAAAAAGGTATTCGAAAATTCAGAATAGTTGTTGCTATTTAAACATCTTAAGTGCTCCTTAATTCTAATATCAAAATGTCTACAAGTTTTATCTGTATAAAAATGTTTGCTATCAGTATATATTGGTTTATTTCAAAAAGGTATTCGAAAATTCAGAATAGTTGATGCTATTTAAACATTTTAAGTGCTCCTTAATTCTAATATCAAAATGTCTACAAGTTTTATCTGTATAAAAATGTTTGCTATCAGTATATATTGGTTTATTTCAAAAAGGTATTCGAAAATTCAGAATAGTTGTTGCTATTTAAACATCTTAAGTGCTCCTTAATTCTAATATCAAAATGTCTACAAGTTTTATCTGTATAAAAATGTTTGCTATCAGTATATATTGGTTTATTTCAAAAAGGTATTCGAAAATTCAGAATAGTTGATGCTATTTAAACATTTTAAGTGCTCCTTAATTCTAATATCAAAATGTCTACAAGTTTTATCTGTATAAAAATGTTTGCTATCAGTATATATTGGTTTATTTCAAAAAGGTATTCGAAAATTCAGAATAGTTGTTGCTATTTAAACATCTTAAGTGCTCCTTAATTCTAATATCAAAATGTCAACAAGTTTTATCTGTATAAAAATGTTTGCTATCAGTATATATTGGTTTATTTCAAAAAGGTATTCGAAAATTCAGAATAGTTGATGCTATTTAAACATTTTAAGTGCTCCTTAATTCTAATATCAAAATGTCTACAAGTTTTATCTGTATAAAAATGTTTGCTATCAGTATATATTGGTTTATTTCAAAAAGGTATTCGAAAATTCAGAATAGTTGTTGCTATTTAAACATCTTAAGTGCTCCTTAATTCTAATATCAAAATGTCTACAAGTTTTATCTGTATAAAAATGTTTGCTATCAGTATATATTGGTTTATTTCAAAAAGGTATTCGAAAATTCAGAATAGTTGATGCTATTTAAACATTTTAAGTGCTCCTTAATTCTAATATCAAAATGTCTACAAGTTTTATCTGTATAAAAATGTTTGCTATCAGTATATATTGGTTTATTTCAAAAAGGTATTCGAAAATTCAGAATAGTTGTTGCTATTTAAACATCTTAAGTGCTCCTTAATTCTAATATCAAAATGTCAACAAGTTTTATCTGTATAAAAATGTTTGCTATCAGTATCTATTGGTTTATTTCAAAAAGGTATTCGAAAATTCAGAATAGTTGTTGCTATTTAAACATCTTAAGTGCTCCTTTATTCTAATATCAAAATGTCTACAAGTTTTATCTGTATAAAAATGTTTGCTATCAGTATAAATAAACAAATCCTTTTTGAAAATAATTTTACCTTTTAAATATTTCACATTGGTTCCTTTTTAGTTATTCAATATATATAGACATTACCAATATTAATTTTTAGTCTACATTGTATCCTGATGAAGGGATCATTAACCCTGAAATATGTTGATTATTCAGTGAATAGTTGGTTTTCTTTTACATTAAAAAGTACGAATATCTCATCATCATCATCATCATGTATTTTTGTTTGACCACGAAAGACAACAAAAGGTCAATTTCACAGTGAAAATAATAACAAATATACGAATATATATATATACAGTTTTATGTCTCTTTTTTTTCAAAAAAAATCTCATAAAAACCATTGATCCTGAAACACAAGATGTTGACAGGAAAAAAGATACAAAAGCTAAGTCTAAAATTATTTTGTTGGTAGAACCAATTCATTACGTTCACATTTCCTTCTTGTGCCTTTTTGACGTCTGTGCGAAGATATTCTGTTTAATTGTAATCCGTTACCTTTATAATAAATCAGGTTATAGTTTCATTTCAACAAAAACTTATATACCTATGACATTTTTATTCACTATATCTTGTTTTCCTCAGCTTGTCGGTCGTGGTACTTAGTGCATAATTTGGTTCAACCATTCAAGAGCAGAACACTTCCGAGGCTGGTTAAGAATATCACAATAACACTAACTGTTTTAAAGCTTTTCGACACTGATGTATGGAAGTGAAGCCTGGAGCTGGCAGAAGAGGAACGAAAGTAGACAGAATGCAGTGGAGATGAGATCCCTTAGACGTATGTGTGGAAAATCCATTTATGACAGTGTAAAGAATTAAGATATTAGGAATTAATGAAAAGCTGATCGTAGCATAATTCGTAGAATTAAAACAGGGTCGCTCGTGTGGTTTGGGCATGTTGAGCGAATGAATGAGAAAATAATGGTAAGAAAGATATATAATGCAAGTGTTGACGACGCCAGAAAGAAAGGGCGACCGCGGTGGAAGACGTGGCAAGACCAGATTAACCGGATATTGGAAGATGGTCCCGTTAGAAGCCTCAACAATCCGTCGAGCTTGCATGCGAAGATGTATGAATGTGGATAAGGAGAGAGTTGTATGTAAGAGTTTAGCGCTCTATCCTCTCTGCCTAGCCCCACGGTGAAACGGCGTGATTGTAAGTAAATAAAAACAATTTTTCTCACATAAAACGCTTTAAAATAGCCAATTCCTGAGTAAGACGAGGTATGCTGAAGGTTAACTCGAAGCACACAATTAATTATTCTTACGAATTTATATGACTCAATTAATTTTCAAAGTGGCGATTACCTATCACGATAAATTTACGTCACCGTTGTTTTAATGAAGAGAGAAAGGAGATGAATTAAGTAAGTCTACATTATATTTATTTTTTCAGCATTTTTTTTCTTCTTATTAATATACTGTGTATTAGATTAGAAATAACCCCTCCACAATGACGAGAAATAATGTGAGAATTAATTATGTTTACATTACATTGTACATTGTAGGTACTTTGATGCCTTTTTAAGAGAATCTTTGCGATACTATGCTCCATCAAAATAAAATTAAAATAACTGTTAACAGATACTTTGAAAATCCCTTGCGTCACTTAATTTTTACCTGTTGTAAAATATATGATAGATTATTCTGTACATTTGTAGGTATTATTATATAATTAGTTAATTATGTAAACATATATGTGATTGTACTTACTCCTTTACTGAATGAACACTCAGATATGGAACTCATTATTTATAATTTATAAAGTATTTCCGCGTTGTTATCTATATATTATGTCATGGGAATACATTTTACGTGTGAAATCTAAATATAATAATAGATTATACAATAATTAACGAAAAGGTTAGTTAGATGTTGAAAATATAATTTATTTTCAAAAAGAAAAGTCTACCAACTTAACCAATTATCGCCGACTTAACTACCTATGTAGATCTACCGACTTAACCAATGCTCGCCGAAAGATTACAATTCCTAGGGTACGAACATGCCAAAGATGCTTCACTGCGATACCTCGCGGTCGCGGTTTAGCTCGCTATCTCGATGTCACCTCCATGTAAAACAAATACACGCTAGTAGATACGCACGCACATGCCGAAAGATACCTCACTGCGATACATCGCGGCCTACATGGAGGTTTAGCTCGATGCTTTCGTGATAACAAAATATTTTGTTTTCACATCGCGGTCGACCGCGAGCAGCGATGTGTTCTGGCTCGTGATTGGTCATATTCGCCTCAGCCTAGCGAATCTGTCCAATCACGATCCAGATCACATCGCTGCTCGCTGTCGACCGCGATGTAAAAACAAATGGATCTGTCATCTGTCATTAATCCCGTATTGCTCATGTCACGATCGCTATAGTTATCTTTTAAACTGTTTTTACTTGATAAATATTGTGAATTGAATTATGGATAAGGAGGTGCTAATTGATTTGATTTTTAATATTCCTGCTTTGTGGGATAAGCGGGAGAAAAATCACCACAACAAATAGCGAGTATCGACATCGAGGTGCGACTGAACCGACATGTTCGCACCGCCATCCATGTAAACAGCGAGTATCGACATCGAGATAGCGAGCTGAAACCGCGACCGCGAGGTATCGCAGTGAGGCATCTTTGGCATGTTCGTACCCCTATTCCCGCTCCACTAGCGGCGATAAAAATACTTAGCACGCATTTTAATAATTCAAAATGGCTATACGATTTGTGCCTGAGATAAATGTTTTTCTAAAAATGACAGATATTCAAATACTTGCCTGTAAGAAGATTTATAAAATATAATAAATGAAATATAAAGTAGATGTGTGTTTTTCTCATTACATTTCTTCATTTAAGACATACGACTCCGTTAGATTTGATAGAGATGCTAAAATGATATTTTTCTAGCTGGCAATAGACCGCCACCACACGCGTTTTTGACATAATACAGTAATCTGTTATAGTGTATTTTTGAATATAAAGCTCACCTGCCCGAGCTATACTCTCTGAGTACATAACATTTTCAGTCACACCCACATTATTATCTTTATTTACACAGTCGAATTTCAAATATCACTTTCATTAAGTTTCAAGGATAATTGATGGAGCCATTTAACTTCTGATATCTGCGTAATGAACAGCTATATCAGGTGTTATGATAAACATATCGTATTATATTTTAAGGTCTGTTTATTCTATTCATATGTTGTTATGATAAACATATTGAGGTGAAGGCCTGTGCCATTTTCATTCTCCATTTTAATATAGTAAATAATTAGTCCCTAGATAATATAGATATGTATGTAGATTCAAATGTTTTGTTGTATTGCAATATATTTGCTTATATATGTTGCTGCACTGTATGTATGTACCTGATTATTATTATTTTTTAAATTTTCACAAAAAATGTACAGATGTAATGTAAGTGATTCGCGCCCGTCCTCGGATGGAAATACAATTAGTTATTGACTAGCTGTAACCCTTCATTAATGACGGAACTTGTAAATGTCGGTTTCTGAAGAATAAGTATTTATTTATAAAAAAGACAGATAGACTGAAGGACAGACAACGAAATTATTATTACTGGTAATGATGGTCAAACCGTTATTTTAACCGGTTATTTTCGGTACGGTTATTTGGGATTTCTATTTGACTGACTGTACCGATGATTGTTAACTGAGATATTAGGTCCTTACATATGAAATTGGCGTTTAGTATGGGAGGAACATAAAGCCGATTTTTTTTTTATTATAATATATTTATTTAATCAAAGTATGTACCATTGCTATCTATGCACTTTTGCCATCTCACAGGTAGTTCATCGATCCCTTTGCTAAAAAACCATTCGGACGGGAATCAATAAAATCTTTGTAGGCGGTTTGGACTGCCCCATCGGAGTTGAATTTTTTCCTTTGCAAGAAGTTATCCAAATTTCGAAAAAAATGGTAATCTGTTGGGGCAAGGTCCGGAGAGTACGGTGGATGTCTTAGACATTCCAATTGAAGCTCCTCTAATTTGGTAGCCGTCTGTTGTGCAGTGTGTGGTCTAGCGTTATCATGAAGCAGCAGTGGCCTAGAGCGATTAACCAGCCTCGGTTGTTTAGCAGCTAGCTTTTCCATCATGGTTTGCAGTTGCTGACAATAGACATCTGCCGTAATCGTCTGGCCAGATTTAAGAAAGCTGTAGTGAACGACACCAGCACTAGTCCACCAAACGCTCACAAGTAACTTTTTTGGAGTCAATTTTCGCTTGGGGCATGGTTTGGCTGGTTCGGCAGGGTTCAGCCATTGCGATGAGCGCTTCCGATTATCGTACAGGATCCACTTTTCATCACAGGTAATGATTCGATTTAAAATCCCTTCATTATTGTGCCGGTTGAGTAATGCAACGCAGCAGTCAACGCGAGTTTGTTGATTTGCTTAACTCAATTCGTGAGGTACCCACCTTTCAAGCTTTTTCACCTTACCAATTTGCTTCAAGTGGATTAAAACAGTTTTATCACTAACACCGCAGCCTGCAGCTAACTCGGATGTGGTTTGCGATGGATTCCGCTTCCACAATAGCCTTCAATTCTTCATTATCAACTTTGGTCTCCGGCCGTCCACGGGGCTTGTTCTGCAGGTCGAAATTTCCAGAACGAAAACGTTGGAACCAAAAACGCACTGTGTTTTCTTTTGCGGCACCGTTGCCATACACTTCATTAATCCTTCGAGCCGTTTCTGCAGCACTGGTGCCACGGTGGAACTCGTACTCGTAAATAACGCGATATTTCAAGTTTTTCATTTTGTAAACTGAGTGACGCAAAGAAAAAAACAATTGAGGAAAAAACAAATGAATTATAATTTTCAAAACACAAATACATGAGTAAATAGCTGTATAAATTTGGATTTGGAATTCCTAACCAAAGAGAAGATATTTGAGATTAAATTTGCCAGTACGGCAAAACGCCAATTTCATATGTAAGGACCTAATATATAGCTTATGTCTACCCTGAAAGTCCATTCTAAATATTGGTGAAAGAGTTTTTGAAATCGGATAAGCAGTTTCGGAGATTACCTCCTACATCCAAACTTACAAACTTTACCTCTTTATATATTAGCATCGATGTGACAATTTATATTTTCATTAGTAATTCCAGCTCACTCATAAATCATCAAACCATACTCCATAATTGTGCATAGAAAAGGCATTTCAAATTATCTTCGTTATAATCTGAATTTGTGGTCGCACAACCAATTGAATACGAACTCCCACTTTTCTATTCTTTTCTCGATCGTGGTATCAGTAACATGTACAAGTAAGTAACCTAACTCTGTAAACCCGCATCAAGAAATTTTATCTTCTTCATAAACAGCAAAATAATTTTGTGGTGAATTATCTTTTGACTATGGATCATGCTTTTGATTTAAGTAAGGGTTTACAAATTTTACATACAAATTATACAGAATCATAGTTTGATAAAATAGTTATATTTTAAATTTGTTTTCATGTTAAGTAGGTACTTCATTATTATTCATTTTCCATATATAATTTTTCTATATTTTGATTGTCTATACTTCGATTTTTGAATTTAATTTGTTAGTATACAATTATTGTATCCTGACGAAGGGGCCATGGGCTCTGAAACATGTTGATATATTTCAATACAAAAGTGGTGAAAACCAAGTTCATTTTTATTAATTATACTAATATTTTTTGTTGGTTATCTGCTGTGTCTTACTTAATCGCTTGCATTTCATACACTGTCGTTACATATATCGCAATACTTTTCATAGAACACCG